>JAWPHD010003508.1:0-47500 GCA_037043455.1 Cyrtodaria siliqua | reverse complement strand
TTAACATGTATCAAAATATTAAATCATGTGTGTCCATTAATAATGAATCGTCAGCCTTTTTTGTAAGTCAATGCGGCGTCCGTCAAGGCGAAAATTTATCGCCGATTTTATTTTCTATTTTTTTAAACGACTTAGAAGAATATTTGTTAAATGCTGATCTAGAGGGAATTTCTGTTAACACTCAGGCCGATGTTTATATAAAAATAATGTTACTGTTATATGCAGACGATACTATTATCCTCTCTGACAACCCTACTAGTTTCCAATCATGCCTCCAACTTTTTTATGAATATTGCGAAACATGGAAATTGAATATAAATACGAGCAAAACAAAGATTATTGTATTCGGTGCTCGCAATACGGCGCGATTCTCATTTAAACTCGGACCAGATGAAATAGAACTCACAAACAAGTATAAATATCTAGGCGTCATATTCTCTAGCTCTGGAAGCTTCCTTAATACACGAAAATTTAGACATCATAGAACGTATTCATACAGATTTTTTGAAAAGAATTACAAATAGCAAAAAAAGCACTCCCTCGTATATGTTGTATGCAGAACTAGGTAGACATCCAATTGCTATAACTATACAAACCCGTATGATAAAATTCTGGAACAAACTTATCATTGGAAGCCAATCAAAGCTAAGTTTCCTCTGCTACAAATCAATGGATAACACTGAAAATTACGAATATAAGTGGTTAAAACACATCAAATCCATTCTCAATAAAACCGGCAATTCAGATATATGGACAAACCGCAATAATTTACAACATAGTAGCATTCACCTTTCAATTAAACAAACGCTAGTTGACCAGTTTACACAATCTTGGAGATCAGACTTACAAAATTCGTCGAAAGGGAAAAACTACAACCTTTTTAAAGATGACCTAGCATTCGAAAAATATCTTAAATTACCAAGAAGCAATTATATTTATTTATTTAAATTCCGTACGACTAACCATAGGTTCCCCGTTGAAACTGGCAGATTTACTAACACTGCGTATAACCTCAGACGTTGTACACTATGCGATTCCGACATAGGTGATGAATTCCACTACTTATTAAAATGTCCACATTTTGATCAAATGCGCAAACATTACATACCGCGTTATTTCTATCAGCACACGAATGTCATTAAATACAAGGAGCTTTTAACCCATCCCGCAGTCAAAGTCCAAAAAAAATTAAGTGTCTTCGTCAGAATTCTTTTACAAAATGCCAAGTAACGTCGTACATGAGACGTATTTTATTGATAATGCTTTCCCCCTTCACATTTAACATATGTACTGATCCTTGTATACAGTTTAGTTGTACCATTTGTATGTATGTAATGTACCTTTCTCTCTTGTTGTAACCCATGTTACCTGAGATTGTATATAATAAAAGATTTGTTCTGTTCTGTTCTGTTCTGTATAATAATTATGAAAATTATGAAGCACATGTTTGTTAAGGCCCTTGATTTAGTTATAAATGCCTCATTAAGACGATATGGCTTTCATTTTGCCAGATTTTAATGAAACTTTGCAGGGATGATCAGTACCAAATCTAGTTATGTGTATCGACACCGTGTTCCAGTTGAATGATGTTTGGCAGAATGATGGCCCTTTAAAGGTTTTAATACACATACTTTGTCCGGACTTTTTTCCTGAATCCCTGGCCAGATTTCAGCGAAACTACTTTGCAAGGGTGATCAGTACCAGGCCTAGTTGGGCATATCATCACTATGTTCCGCTTGAATGATTTTTGGCTGAGTTATGGCCCTTTAAAGGTTTTACTACACAAACTTTATCTGGACTATATCTTGGCTGGATTTCAACGAAACTTTACAGGGAAGTTCAGTACCAAGCATTGTTATGCATATTATCGCCGTATTTCGGTTGAAAGATTTTTGACTTAATTATGGCCCCTTAAACGTTCAATATCACAAATTGTGTACGGACTACGTTCTCCTGAACCCCTGACCGGATTTCAGTGAAACTTTGCAGGGATGATCAGTACCAGGCCTAGTTGTGCATGTCATCTCCGTGTTCCGGTTGAATGATTTTTGCAGAGTTATAGCCCTTTAAAGGTTGTGATACACATTTTTTATCCAGACTAGTTCTTCCGAACTCCTGGCCGAAATTTTAACAAATTTTGGCAGGGATGAGGAATACCAAGCCTAGTTGCGCCTATCATCGCTGTGTTCTGGTTGAATGAGTAATGGCTTAATATACACAAACTTTATCCAGACACTTTTTCCTGAATCCCTGGCTGGATTTCAGTGAAACGTGGCAGGAATGATCAGTACCAAGCCTAGTTGCGCATGTTGTTGTCGTGTTCCCCATCAAAGATTCCATATAGCCAGTAGAGCGATACAGGCCCTCTTGGGCCTCTTGTTTTTTTTGTTTTTTGTTTGTTTGTTTGTTTTTATTTATTTGTTTTACATATGTCCCTCATCATGGACATATGCATATTGGTGATCTTACATGAATATGGAATTGATGAACGAGTTGGATAAAATCATATAATGCGAGGCCGTGCTGAGCATCCATTTTATGCAGTGTTCTTAACTAAAAGAACCATGATTTTATCCAATGAGTTTAATAAATTCAATATCAAATAGGCACGAATGTGAGAATCTATTTAACACATGACTCCGGAAAATGCCACATAAGGCCAGGAACATATTTAGCTGCGAGAATCATAGCTCTTATGATGCGTACCTAACATATAACTAGCGTGCAACAGTGAACACCTTGAAGGAAACGGCATCCTTCACCACCTACACATGGATTTCATGCGAAACCCAACTTATCTCATTCATCCAATACCTAGCCATGTCATATAACTCAAATATGCAGACAGGTGTAATGGTGATGGACTTTGCGAAAGCGTTTGACAAAGTGCTACGCAAACACCTACACTGAACAAAATTGCTAAGTATCAACTTTAGTATCTTAACTAACTTTTTTATTTTAAATATATTTTAGAAAAGATATATGATAAGTATTTTGTTTTGACCCATAGTTTGTAAAACATTTATTTTTTGTTTAAATTGTTACATCTTTTGAGAGTTACCCTCCCTTTATATGAAAACATGAAATGTGCTGATAAAACACATAACATGAGTCAAAGATCGCTTAAAGGGACACTGTCCGTAACTTTTAGCTTATAAAACACCCAATAATTATGTTCGCAAACATTATACACTAAACATTATTCAATAATTACTAATTAAAGGCAAGATTGTTTAACGGAATTCAATCGCGGTACAAAAAAAAGCAAATCCACTTCGTGGGTTTGAACTCGCAGCCCAAACTCCGCAGTAAAAATAAGTGTGCGTGAGCGTAAATTTGTCGGAACTCGCTCCTAACTGAGCTAAGCGGGCTATACACATTGCACAATACATACTAGGGTTAAAACCTAGTGCGCTATGGAAGTCACGTGAACGCATAAAAGGTAAATATTGTGGGTCCCACTTTATTTACATTTAATAATTAAAACTTTTTTTTTTCAAACTCACGAATGTATTCCTACATACTTCTTAGGGTCTATCCTCATGTTTTCATGTATACATTTCAATGAATAAAAGTCAGACAGTTATTTGGTTATGCTCAATATCTGCTTACTTACGGACAGTGTCCCTTTAAAGATATAAAATTCTTAAAATTGGTATAAATTAATAGAAAAAAACATAAAAATTTGACCCTTTTATCACAGATTTTCCGTCTATAAAAAAAATGAAATATGGATAATCTTAAATTACCTCCCTTTAAATTAAATATTGTTTGAAATTCAAGTAACTGTAATTCAGCGTTAACATTAGATATTTGAAAATTTCTTTTGCAAACGCATTTGTGTTGGTAATGCTAGTAAAACATGATGTCAAAATAATTTTAACTGGCATATTTTAGAATTAGGAACATCGAAAGCTTCACTAATTCGAAGTACTTAATAAAATCCTATATACCCAGTTGTATAAGTGTTATAACTTATTTCTAAGAAAACACATTGACTTAAAAGTTTTAAAATATGTTCATGCAATCAGAGTAGACGATTTACACTCATTATTTTGCAGTTTAACCGTATCTCTAATCAAGCACAAAATACACAAACCAATGATAATAGTATTGACATATTCTTAGGTTGATACTTAGCAATTTGGTTTAGTATATTATACAAAATTGCATACTATGGCATTAACAATAATGCTCATAGTTGAGTCACTGATTTCCTTTCTCAGAGAAACCAGACTGTTTTTCTGGAAGGTCAAAATTCAAACAAAGCACCAGTTACTTCAGGAGTACGCAGGGCACTGTCTTAGACACTATACTCTTCCTAATATACATAAACGATCTGCCAGACTCCACGAAACACATCGCATAAGGCTCTTCGCAGAGGACACCATCATATACGAACAACAGCTGATACAAATCTACTCCAGGAAGTCATTGAAGCTGCAGGCAAATGGGAGATAGACAGGCTTAGGAGTTTCCACCCACACAAATGCTCATTCCACCAAAATTAAAGCTCACGCATATAAAGTCCCAGTAAGACAAAATTAGAATACAGTTCCACAAGCTGCCAATCTAATCAGATTGAAAAAGTATGTAGCGCCTGGAAGCTAGGTTTGTAAGTAATCGATCTAACAACACAAGATCAGTCACAGACATGATTAAAAACATGAACTGGCCACTACTCGAAACCCGCAGAATCAGAACCCGACTCATCATGTTCTAAAAAATAATAAATCACATCCCACTGACCGTCTCATCCCACTATAGATTCAAGAACGAGACACAGCAATCTAAACGGCTTCAAAAACATCCATACCAACACAGACTCTTACAAATACTCCTTCTTCCCTAACACTGTTACTTTTACATTGCTCTACGTATATGTATATCTGGACCACTCTAGAACTTCCTGAATTTTCTTAAAAATATTTCCTTTATGAAACATGAAGTCAGTTGCTGAATTATCCAGCAAAAACACGGGGTTGTCCAATTTTTTTTTTTTAATATCAATAGTTTGAAGAGACCCTCTCGAATTTGTCCATTTCACTTACATTTTCAAGTGTATCAGTACCCGGCATTAGATGCTCAGATCTGGGCTCAGAAATATTCAGGTCTGTATGAAATCATGAACTTATCCCATTCTTGTCACCTGCAACAAAAAAAAGAGTAATTGAATGTTGTTTAACGGCTCATCAACACAGTATAGGTTATTTAGAGCCGCCCCAGAGAGAGGGGAAGGATACATAGGAATCCGGGAACCTGTTCTACTCTTATTATCGAATAGATTCCTATGGTTCTTTAACGTGCTCGGAGGATAGACCGATACACGGGACCGCCCGGTTTACGTCCCCATCCGACGGACGAGGCTAAGGTAAAGTGTCTTGCCCAAGAACACACCGACGGAACTCAGTGGCACCACGGAAGACTGAACCCGGGACCTCCGGTTACAAATCCGCCGCGCTACCGACTGCGCCACACCAGTCCCCCTCCCCCCCCCCCCCCCCCCCCCCAAAAAAAAAAAGAGAAACTATTTGCACATTTTAAGAAATAAACAAGAACCGAATAACACAGATCTTTTTTTAATCGCCAGAAAGTACCTACTGTGACTACCAGCACAGTGGATGCATTCCAACTATTCATCCCTGTGACCATACGCCCAATTTACTTTACTTAAACCAGTTATCACATGTATATAGTATAGTTTTAAAATAACACTAATATATACAAAAATAAATAATCTTAAAAGCTCACATATAAATATTATTAACCCGGCGCACCGCAAATAAACTTCATAAATGAATTATTACAGGATAACTAGAAGGAGAACTACGACAACACCCTTTTATAGAGTAGGTAGATATCAGGATCGACCCCCATCCGCACTGTCCCTCAGTGGTTTCTGACGACTTGACGCAATGCCTGCATAAACAACCGCCGTATTTCAATAGACTAAACATTAAAAACCACACGTGCACGCTTAAAACTCACCAAAGAGAAGAATATCCCACCGAACTAAGCATTTTTTGTCATGACTGTACATTTTCAGAAGGCGCCTTTTCAAAAGATCTCGCACTCTGTTCGTTCCCGGCGTATTTTGAAAACTTAACCCCGCCCACAACTGAGACAAAAAACAACGTCAAATACGATACTAATATACGAGAATTTTCTGGTGTTTGCCTTGGGCGGGATTAAGTTTCCAAACACAGAACACTCAAGAAGCACTTCAACTGGACAAAATGAACGACCCTCACTATCGGAAACGTCGGAAAGTCCGTCAACGGCTAATATGTCAATGTGTGTCCGAAGATTCTGAACCATGTAAAATGACGACCTATGTATCTTTAGTATTTCGATTTCTTCAATTTTTCAGGTAATTTCAAGCCAAGAAAATGGATTTTCAGGAATTTTTTTGTTGTTGCTTTTTTTCAAAGTGTACTCGACACGGAACTATTTTCATTTCATGCCGTTGTTAAGGAAGTAGACATGCGCAAGGAAATAACCACATGCGTATCCACTATGTACAAACACAGAAGTTCTTAATAAGTTAGTCAGTTGTGTCCTTACATGTCTGAGACATTCAAAGATTTAAGAACAAGGCTGACAGATGAAGGATGAAAATATATTCATTCTGCAGCTCTAAAGCACAATGCCTTAAAGATGAAGGGTTAAATATACCCATTCTGCAGGTCCTTTAATGTCTCACAACAAGAATTAATTGTCCATTGTGTCCCATTGTACTGTTTGTGTTCGTGGCAAGGCGATAACATGTATTTAGGCTTAAATTCTTCATTAAACCAATATCTGCATTTTAGAAAAGTATGAAAAGAGAATCTGGAAATCGTCGAACACGATAAATACAAAAAATATTGCAGTCTCGGTTTGATTGAGACGATTGTTCATGAACGCTAGTGAAAGGTGCTTGCTACCATTCACTTCCTCTAGCCCTGGGTTGAGCAGAACTTAAAACACAATTAACACATATTTACCAGGCTGATATATTTCTTAATTTCATGTTTGCGTCACGCAACCTATCACAATTTAGCTTAATTACAACCCTGTGGTGATTAATACCCATGATGTCTAAAGTGAGCCTAGTCATTTTCTATCAACATGCAATTTTCTGTAATTTCTTTCTAAAATGTTGCAGATTTAGCAATCAATGTATGCAATGAAAAGCCCTTCAACAGGTAGAATCCATCATCTGTAGGGCACGGGTATTCAAGGGCAGATAATAGAGTTGTGAGTCCTATAAGACGTTCCTAATAAAGTACAATTCGTCACCTTAGAAGTAAAAGGTGCTATGTGCCGTCTTTGTTCATTTACTCATAGCACCTTTTACCGCTTAGGTGACGAATTGTAATTAACGTAGAGGCGCTACAGTTACGTGGGTTACAATTTTCCCTATGCGGAACAGTAACATGGTTACAATAAGATTAAACGTCGAGGACGATGACTATGCGTGCAGAGTGACTGAAGAAGGATTTTGTCCAAGAAACGTGTCATGCAGACCATGGCAGTCATGGAATTCCTACAAAAAGAACTCTAAAAAGGGGTTTTCAAGTGAGCGGTTTGGCCGTCACTATAGTCATAAAGATGTTGATGAGAATGACTATAGCAATTATGAAAATTATTAGTGAAAGTAGAAAGACAGTGAGCAAAACATTTTTTTTTGTTGTATCTCATGGTAACCATCATGTAATGACTTGGAATGCAACAGGCATACTGTCATGCAGCTCGTATTTGAGCAATGTTTTAGATGAAAAATGTATTGATATATGCGGGTTATCTGAGCATTGGCTTTTAGAAAGAAATAGTCATTTTCTTGAAACGATTCATAATAATTATACTAGTATATGTGTATCTGATTCTGAACGCACAGACAGTAATCGGAGATACGGTAAAGGTAGTGTTGCACTTCTGTGGAATAGAAAATTGAACGATAATATAAGTACATTAAGCTTTGATGATGACAGAATTGTAGAAATACAACTTCAGTTAACAAATGAAATAGTATTTTTTATTGTACAGGTGTATATGCCGAGTAGCAATCAATCAATAGAAAAATATAAATCATATATTGAGAAACTTAATGATATTGTTTATATGTACTCACATAAGGGCAAACTTGTGTTGCTGTGCGATTTTAATGCTTATTTACAGGGCAAGACATTTATTAAACGAGATGACGGTAGAAGTAACTATCTAAACGAATTTATATTGGACAATAACTTGATCGCAGTTAATACACTTTCCTTATGTACTGGGGCCAGTTCTTCATTCGTTTCATACAATGGCCAAAACGAGTCATTAATTGATCATATTCTCTGTCCGATTGAACTCGTTGATCTAGTAAGGTCATGTGAAATATTAGAAGATAATTGTCTTAATGTATCTAACCATAGACCTATTATGTCAACTATTGTTGTACCACACTTTGAGCAGATCCCGATGCAAACATATTCAAGCCGTAAAATTATTACGTGGAATAAGGTAAATGATGATCAGATAGCAATATATAAGTACCAGTTGACGAGTAGAATAAATGATATGCAATATCCGGTACCACAAACAATGACTGAAGCTAAAGGCATTATCGATGAAATGTACAATGATGTATGTAAAATTATCAGTGAATCATCTAGTGTCACTTTTAAAAAAAACACGTTTCAAGAAATATCTTAAACCATATTGGGATACAGATCTTAAACAATTACATTATTGTATGAGGCACAAACGCAAAGCATGGGTTCAGCAGGAAAGCCCAGAGGGGATCTCCACGTGACTTATTCTGAGTACAAAGATTCTAAACGACACTTTCGTAAGTATCATAGGGTTTGTGCCGAGAGGTATCTTATTTCTGTAAATGAGGATATAGACAATGCAGCAGAAGTCGATGCAAGACACTTTTGGAGACTTGTAAGTTCTAGAAAAAATCTCACAAAACGACAAACTAGTGCTGAGATGAAATTTAATGGTGTAACATATCGTAATTCTAAAGCAATCGTGAAAATTGGGGAAACTACTTCTCAGCCTTATATACGAATGACATTTGACCGAGATTTCAGGCTACATGTGGAAACTACAGTGGACAAATTAAAGCAGTCAAACGTCGAAAATGAACCATTTAAAGAATTTTCTGCATCACAACTCGCGGAAGAATTGAAACTTCTTAAAAAGTCAAAAGCTTGCGGGTCGGACTCTATATATAATGAACATTAACTGTACGGCAGTGATATATTCTACGAATTTTTAAGATCAATGTATAACTTAATGTATAAATACTCATATTCACCAAAGAAAATGAAAATTGGACTTATAATAACTTTACATAAAGGTGGTCGGAAGAGAAAGGATGAACCTGGTAGTTATCGGCCAATAACGTTATCATCGGAAATATTGAAATTATACGAGAGGCTGTTATTAGGGCGTGTGAACACTGAAACCCCTATTCAATGTAGTCCGCTTCAGGGAGGATTTCAAAAAGGTATTGGATACATCATGACTTCGTTTTTACTTCGAGAATGCGCATACTATACCAAAGAGTCAGGTAGCCAGATGATTGTATGTTTTTTTTTGACGTGAAAAATGCTTTTGATAAGGTATGGCATAGCGGACTGTTTTACGTATTACACGAACTGGGCTTAAAACTATACGCTTGGAAAGCTTTGGTGAACCTGCATGAGGAATTAGAAAGTCGAGTACTATACAAAGGCTACACATCTGAGGTTTTCTCTGTTGATATTGGAACCAGACTGGGAGGAGTAAGTTCGCCCTTCCTGTACCTATGTTTTATAGATGGCTTAATTAAAGGACTATTTGTGGTATACCTGTTCCGTGTACTGTTTCTGCGGATGACATGCAAAATGTGGCATGAACAAAATGATGGACATATGCTATAGATACTCATGGAAATGGGGTTATGAATACAATGCAAAAAGTCGGCAATTATTGTGTGTCATGAAACCAAGGTTAAGTGGCAAAAGTCTTTAAGATCATGGTCAGTAGGAAATGACATAGTTAATGAGGTAGACTCTTATATACATCTTGGCGTCGCGTTTAATAAATATATGAGTCATGCGGAGAACATAAAAGAAGCGAACGCTAAATTAAGAGGAACTCTGCTCAGCTTAGAATGTTGTGGAATACATAACGATGGTGGTTTACATCCGTTCACTTCAATGAAAATCTACAAATCTGTTGTACTGCCTAGGGGTTTATATGGTGCCGAAATGTGGTATGGAATGACAGACACGGATACTTTAGTTTTGGAAAGGTCCCATAGATTCTGTGTCAAGTATATGCAGGCGTTGGGAAGCAGAACAAGAATAAACATTGCATTAGGTCTTTTGGGAAGTTATTCAATACAATCTGAAATCGACAAAAAGAAATTAGTGTTGTTAGGGCAGTTAGTTTCGACAGAAAAACAATCTCGTATAAAGGACGTGTTTCTGGTGCGCCTGTATGCGTACTATAATTTTAATAAAAATCAGTCCAATTACTTTAAGGATATAGTGTCTCTATCACGTATATATGATCTTGAGGGATATCTGCTACGTTATGTAGCCACTGGAGAATTACCGAAGAAACATGCATGGAAAATGCGGATTAAGCAGAGTATTAAAGACCGAGAAGAAAGTATGTGGTATTCAAATCAAGTTGAACTCGATGCGTTTTTCTTGATTCAGCCTTGGTTTGGTTCAAGTCCCAATCTGGAAAGTTGGTAGAAATAATCCAAGTATGTTATGTAAATGCAGATGCGTTATTAATATGATATCCAGGTTATGTTCGTTTGATCTTGAAAAAACTCTGCTCAAGGTGTGGTCTTGTTTATAAGGGTGATGTTCATCATGCTTTGTATGAATGTAGTTATGCTGATGAGCACAGTCGTACGTTTTTGACTGATATTGATGAAAGGTTTGGTAGATCTGTCTTAAATTTACTAAAGTAATTGCCAAAGAGCAGAACAATTAGGTATCCTGTTGGGAGCGCCATGTGATAATTTGATGTCATTACTTGACAGAGATTACAGTGCATTTCTAGAATTTAATATAACGTAAATAAGTAAGTTATGGTCACCGTTTGACACTATGTAATATATATCAGACTCTGGTTGCGGTGGCGGGATTTTGTAGGTAGGGACAGTCCCGGTCACTTGAGCACGTCCTTGTGATGTGTGTTTGAGCATATATTTTATAATAAATTATAATATTTAATATCATCGTGTATATATGTTATGTTTTCACAATTGTGTATGATTGTGTGTTATTGTAAATATATTATGTAAATATCCTACTCTGGAGGAAATAAAAGAAATAAACACTGGTAGAGTCTCTGACTTCGAATCACTTGCCCCTCACCGCTGTAGGTTCGATCTCTCAGGGGCCTAGGAATCTTTATGTGAGGAAGCTATACAGCTGGCTTGCGGAACGTCAAGGGTTCTACCCAGAAGCCCGCCCGTGTACGAAAATTGCCCGGAGGGGCACCTTGGGTCTTCCTCCACTAATGGAGGCTGGAAAGTCGTCATATGACCTTAGCTGTTGGTGCGACTATAACATCCAAATCAATCAATCAATCTTCTCACTGGATTACATCATTGTGTTCATTCTCGACATTCTAAGGGTTAAAACACCATCATACTCGGTTTCTGAATCTAGTTTTGGTTGTGTATATCAAAAATATTAATCAAAAAATTTCAGGCAAATTAATTTTTGCGAGATTGAAAAATAATTTTCGATAGTATGAACCCATTTGAAATAATACTGCTTTATGGTTGATAAAATGTTCACTAAGTTTCCATACCACCTATTTTGTAAATATTGTTTAAACAAAAGTAGCAGCTAGTCCTTTTTAATACAAATACATATCTTTGATTTGAAACCGAACCATATAATTCTATTAATTTCCAGATTGTCCCCAGTCCCTTTAATGAACAATATGGCAATGGCAATGTCCCGCAATCAACAAGCATATAAGTGACAGATGTACCTACAGATGACGAGGTATACGAGGGAGGATCCAAAATAACGTAGGCTTTTGATACTGCTTGCGCATAGATGTAGTTATTATAATGAAATATATATGTAAATAAATCGGAATTATTGAATAATACGATCAATATGCAAAATAAGGCATATACTTTATTTTGTGCCTAAATCATTCGCTAAAGTAACCAAGATGACGGTCACCCGGGGAACGCGGATTTTACGTTATACGACAGGTTAATAAAGTATTAATAAATTACAAGATATTTTGCGTAAACGCGCCAAATTTTGCGACGTCGTACCACAGATATAGAGCGACGTCATATCCAAATTAATTTGACGTCATTTGGACGTTGGATATTGAAATAAACAACAATCAAATCGCGGTGACACCAACGTCAATTAAGACAAAATGTCGTATTCGGACCGACTCGAAATTCGGACAATAATTAAGTTCTGTAAGGATCTGGGGGAAAATGCCTACGCAGACGTGTTCTTTGATCAAGCAGACGCCGAGAAATGATTCTGTGAGTAGAGCGCTTGTTTTCAAGTGGCAAAAGAGATTTTCGGAAGGCCTAGAAAGCATTGAAGAACAAGAAGGGCGAGGAAGAAAACGAAAATATGGCGTGACGATGGTGACGTCAATCCGCGACGCGCTTGACGACGATAGACGGTTGACGTCTCACACCACAATTAATTTTCCATAGGGTCCCATTGTAATGTTTTTGTTCGTGGCATAGAGATAAAAAAGATTTTGCAACATGTATTTATGCTTAAATTCTTCATTGATCCAATATCTGCATGCTATTAACTTTTAACTAATATTTACCAGATTGAACTTTTTTTAATTTCATGTACGCTAACCTATCAAAATTTAGACAAAAATACAACCCCGTGGAGATTAGACCCATGATGTGTAAAATGAGGCAGAATTAGCTAGAAATCTTATATCAACATGCTTTTTCTGGGATCTCTTCCTAAAATGCTGTAGATTTAGAACCTGGTAAAGATAAATCAATGTATCCTGTAAAATGTAGAAAAGCGAACTTGTTTTTTATCTACCTCCTTCATCTGTAGGGCAGGAGTATTCAAGGGAGATAATAGTGGTGTGAGTCCTTAACGGTCAGACGGTAATTATGATTTATTTCAGTTTTTATGTAATGGATATATGAGAACGCGTTTTGCGTGCCGAAACGTTTAGTGCGTAACGACGTCAACGACGTCACTCCATTTCGGTCGGCGTGCCCCGGGTTGCCGATACTGACTCATTTCAAACCTCTGTCATTTTTATTAAAAAAGAGTTATGTGACTGAAATTTTGTATGTAAATGCCGGATAGATTCCGGTTTATGTTTATGTAACTTTTTATATGATATATTTAAATGTATAAAAAATATGCGAAAAGTCTACGTTATTTTGGATCCTCCCTCGTATATATATATATATATATATAAATACTTAGACACAGTCTAACTTCATTAACCAGAGTTACAAACATATATATGTATTTTGGGTGTTCTGGCTCACAACCAAATTACCCCAAATAATCTAAAATCACCACACAAAATTTTTCAGTTTACTGAAAATTAAGTCAATTAAACTGGTTATATAGCATGTCCCAGGCGCTAAATAACCCAAGATTTTAAGATTGAATTGTGAAAATGTTTTAAATTTGGATGTTTAAATTTTATTACAAAATAGAGGTTAAACATTAAAACTTATGTTAACAAATTTTTTTAAAATAGGGGTAGTGAAGAACACAAGTTTAATTTTTTTAGGTTTTGAGCTTTGTGTAGTAGGTAAGATTACGTGATTATTATCATGTCAAATGTGCATATATCAGTGTGGGCGTATTGGTAAGGTTACGTGACTATTGTCATGTTAGTAAGGTTACGTAATTATTATCATGTCAAATGTGCATATATCAGTGTGGGCGTATTGGTAAGGTTACGTGACTATTGTCATGTTAGTAAGGTTAAGTGATTATTGTCACATGTATTAGCTCATGTGATAAGCATCTATTTATATCAACCAATCGGTGAAGCTCATGTGATAAGCGTCTATTTATTTCAACCAATCGGTGAAGATTTTGGCCTCCCTGACGGGTATATAAGACAGAAAAAACTACGGATTAGTATACTTTGACACGGTGACATACCCTATGGGAATAGAGACGTGAAAGAGTAAGGATAAAACTAGGATTATATTTTATGAAAGGTAAGTCCATTTAAATTTGTATTTAATTGTTTTTATATTTTAGAAGGTTCTAGGTTGAATACAAAGGTGGTGGATCGTACTCATACACATTACTAAAACAATTTATGACACACTTTTTAGACTTTTTTGTAAGGTTGCCATTGCTTCCTTTCTTCCCTGCTCCACTAGTTCTTTTTTTTTGAACTTCACTTATTTCAGTCTTTTTTTGTTTGGTGTCCTGTTTTAAACTATAATATTTATCCAACTCATCTAAAATCATCTTAAACTCTTGATCAGATATTTGTGCATCACTCAACGCTTTTGATATTAACTGCTTTATACTATTTAACTTAGCCTCTGCCAAAGATTTTATTTCATTAATACAAACACCTGTAGCTCCACATACTATTGCTGCTATTTCTAAAGGTAACAAAACTGGAACAACAAATCCAATCCCAGCCATAATAACACCTGCAGATATCAAGGTAGTGTCAATTCCATCTGTAATATTAATACCACGTTTATATTTTTTATAAAGTGACTGACGTATATCTCGTTCTGTAATTAACTTTTTTTCAATTTCTGAAATCTTTTGTAATCTATAATTTTGTCCATCTTCAACTGACAACTCAGGATATAAACTTGGTGCTGTCGGTTGCTTCATTTTTTATTAATAAATAAAAAATTAAATTAATTCAATTAATAATGATGCCACCGTATTTACAGCGGTAGCGTTGGTAGTATTGCATACAAAGTTAACAACAGAACCAGCACCAATCTCTAAAGGTTTATCAAAGTTATCATGATTGCGTGGGATGATGTGAAGCGTTATGCCATAATTTGGTTGTTCAACACCATTGACAGAAACTATTACAGATACGACACCAACTAATCGTTCATATGCTAAACCTATTCCCATAATCCGTCCACGGCGTGTCATTTGATTCTGCCCCGCCGTTACCAAATAAGAGTATTCTATTCAACACAAGTGGGCCCTTAGCCTCCGCAAATATTGTTATAATTCCATATTTAAGATTATCAACTCTATCTCTCAAATGATTAAACTGGTCAACAAAAGGCAAAACTTGCCTATGTAAATCTGAAACAATATCTAGCAAAGCCTCCAAGTCTCCTGTTGTTTTTTTAGGTCTTGTTGGTCCAAATATACTCATTGTTGTTTTTTTTATAAAAATATATTTTTTAAATAAATTCTAAAACACAACTCATAGGCAAACCGTGATTATTTATCTTGTTGCCATACTCATCTCTGACTTCTATTTTCAATTCAGTAATTGCATCATTTGTAAGACAGTGATATTCAGGATAAAAACTTGTATATACTATATCTCCAAACTGCTTATTTACTACATGTATAACACCTATAATAGTGCTTGGTGCACCATTGAAATAATTACTACTCGTATTAACTTGTTTCAGATGAACATATAGCTGTTTATAAGGAGCTAAATCAATTGGGTAATTTCCGAAACGAATACCTTTTAACCATTTTCTGTCCTCGAATCCCAGCATTTTTGAAAGACCGCTTGACATTCGTGTCTCTATTGGTCTCTATTGGCGTATCTAAAAAGGCTGTAGCACTTTGGACAATAATGTTTAGGGTAATCTTTTCATTTAGAATTTTAAAACCTCTTATCAAGTCTTTAAAGTTATAGAGTCCATCTGGTAAATGTTCTATTTTAGCTGGGTTTCTTGTCTTTACGATTTCACCATTAATATTATACCAACCGATAGTGTATGTAAAACTTTTTAATCCAACGCGCTTAGTTCCATCTCTATTATCGATATACTGTTGTAAATTAATAGAGTTGTCTATGTTTGAAATTGTATGAGACATTTTTTTTAATATATATATAAAAAAACACAAATAAAAATGATTTCTAAAGAATTCAAATATAACCCGGATGCTCAATATTCAAATACTTTTAGCAAGAAAGTGATAGATATAATAAATCAAAACATAGTCATTACATCCAACGGTAGAGGCTTTAAAGCATCATTTCCCAATGTCTTTGAAAAATACAAACTTTCATACGTTAAATCAGATGCTATAGTCCAAAGCTGGGGAACAGATTGGATGTTATTTTGGCAGAACCAGTTAAATTTTGCTATTTCATTCAAGTCATTGAGTACCTTCATTGTGGCTTTCTAGGCTATTGTTTTTTTGTATTATATTTACACGAGCATATTTGTGTTTTACTTATATTGCCTATTGGTGCTGCCTTGTTGGTTAGAGATTAGATCATGGCGGGGATTTCTTTATTTACACTGTCCTGTTTTAATGGGATGACAGTAGGGTAAGTGTGAGGTTTGGTGCACCTTAGAACCGGTTTAAACCCCCAGTGGCCTACTTTGCCACTGACCGTTCCAAGGCGGTAGCCCTATTGTCAACCCTTTTGTGTTTGTGAGGTCGTTTGTATTTTTATTACTTTTGCCTTTTCGTTTGTCTGTTTGCGTGTTTGTTTTTGTGTTTTGTGGTTGACTGTCGTCCTTGAATGCTGCTTTCCCTGTCCGATATTTTTATCCTTATTGGTGTGCAACAACTGGATGTGGTATTGATTTCAACAACCATCTAAAAGCTGATGCCCTGGTTGGTTCGTTATTTCGATTTCATGTCTACTACCAAGTCAGAAGAATATTATTTGAGATGAGTGTAGTAATGCCGCAAGACTCAAATTGGAATGCGTTTAATAACACATATAACCGAAACGCATACGAGAGAATATGCAATGAGTTTAAGGTTGACTTAAATTCGGACTGGAGACAGAAACAAAGCTATAATAATGGTCTAGGAACAATTTATAATTACTGGACAAATATTGGTTATCATCCTTTGATAAATACTGTATACGACAACAAAACGATGAGTTTTACAGTCTATGAGAGTGAAAAAACATATCACATTGATTACATTGCACAAGGATCTGAGGCTGACAACAGCTGGTGTACTTTTATACTAGATTGTTCATCTGGATTTACAAGAGCTGGAGTAGAAAGAATCAATGACAGCATAAGAACATACTGTTGGGCAATTCTTGGCTCACAATCACAAACAAGAACAGATATACTTGGAACTGGAACAGCATTTGATGCACAAAAACAATTTCTAGCAAATGTAGAGGACGCAATAAACAGCCCCATCGACTTGCCCAGTCAAATTTCAAGATATGAAAACACCCTAAAATATGCAAGAAGTCAAGTAAATTTTGTCTATGGTAGTGAATTGTACATGTCTCCGAGTGACATGGAATTAAGAATCGGAATAATACAAGACTACAATAATGAAATTGTAATAGCAACCGATGCACAAACATTAGGATTGAATAATGATGTAAATGTAAAACCAGTGCCACCAAAAAATATTCAACCTTTTCAAGGCACCACGACAAAGAAATTTTTACCGGAACATTCTGACATTGATAAATCAATACATAAAACTGTGGAACATAACCAGCCAGAAATACAAAAAATAGCGATTGAACACGAAGATAACAAAACAACTATAATTGTTGGTACCATAGTTATAGGTCTTCATTACTTATTTACGAGATTTAAACCACTCTTTGGCTGCCACATACAACAACCCGGAAACAAACACAAGCAAAGCCCATAGATTGTTACCAAGCCAATTAATAACATTACCTGTTGCAGATAAAAGCCATGATACTATTGCACCAATAACTCCTGGAAGTGCTGCAGCAGCTTTACCAGCTAGGTTGGCAAGAAGTTTACCAAGATTAAGTAGTTGTTTTTTTATCCAGTCTTTTACACTTGATGGATCAGGTTTTGGCTTTGGAGTTGGCGTAGCACTTGATGTAGGAATAATGGCCTCAACTAATACCAAAGGCAGTCAAAATACTAACAATAGTAATACCTTGCTCTCTGAATAATGTTTTTATTCTCTCACCCAATGTTGTGTCTTCTTTTAACACCTTATGCTTTGTGGCTTGACCTTAGAACATGTGATGACAATTTATTACACGGCAGTGGAAGAAGAATAGAAAACGGCAGTGAAGGCATAACGATAATAATAAATAAAAAAGCAGATGCAGATCAACCTTTAAATATTTATATATATATAATACAAGATGCGCAAATCAATTTCGAAGATGGAAGATTCAAAGAAGCACGATACTAGTTTACACAAATATCCTAAATATTCACACAGTGCCATTATCTGTGGTCAGACAGGCTGCGGTAAAACAGAGTTTGTTCTTGACATACTTAAAAAAGAGTATGTTGGAGTTTTTGAACATATAATTATTTTGTGTCCAACCATAGACTGGAACGAAGCTTATAAAAATAGATCCTGGATAGGTGATGTAAAAAACCCGAGAGATAAAAAAGTAATAATTGTCAATCCCGTTAGCAACGGCAAAGAAATGTTACAAGAACTGTTGCGTTTATTTTTCAAAGGATATGCTGGCAAGCCCACATTATACATCATTGATGATTGCTCCGCCACAAAAGAATTAACAAAGAAAAAATATATGTTATCAGAGTTGGCATTCTCTGGTCGCCACGCCAAACAATCAGTGTGGGTTATTTCACAGAGATATAATTCTGTATTGAAAGATTTAAGGGAGCAAGCAAAATGGTTGTGTATGTTTTACACCAAGGACAGAGACAGTTATGAAAATTGTTTGAGAGAGAATGATGTTATTCCGACGCTGGAAGAGAGAACCAGAATAAGAAAAGCTTTAGCAAAGACTAAATATTCCAAGTTAATTTTGAGGACTGACCAACCAACTGGTTATTGGGTTGAATTATTACTTTTTTTCTAACTGTTGCTAATAGTAATACTAACAGCAAAGTAGCAATGTTAATAGCAATACTGACATGAAAATATAATGAAAATATTAGAAAATATATTAATGCTTATAGCATTGCTCATAGCAAAGTAGCAATGTTAATAGCAATGCTTGCAGCAAATTAACAATGCTAATAAAAAATAGCAATATTAATAACAATGCTATTAACAATACTAACAATTACTAGTTGCATGAATATCGCTGCTAGTTGTTTTATGTTTTATGTTTATTTCAAGATAAAAAATAAAATTATTAATATAAAAATGAATGCGGAAGAACTATTACAAGATATGTCGGAAGGTTTTACGGAACGTGATGAATCAAAGCAACAAGAAACAAAAAAAGAAAGATTATCAGCCATAGTGGCTGGCGGTGGTAGTCGTCAATATTTGGGTAAAGACATACAACTCACGAATATAGATAGCATGCCCCCAGATGAAATTAACAAACTGCAGATATGAAGCAAGGCTTGGGGCAAGCATGACCAAGACTTTAGGCAATTCTTTTATTAACTTGTATGTGATGGGAGTATCAAAATATGTTAATGTAACCAATCCACCAAAACTGATAGAAGATTTGGAGGAAGACCCATTTACTAATCATGCTTTGACAAGTGCTTGTTGTGAGACAAAGGCATGACAAAGCAGTGGAACAATTAAACGCAGCACAAGCGGAGTGGAATAACAAAAGAACAGAGAGATTAGATTTTATTAATAAGCAACTGCAAAAAGAGCATCATGCAGAGCAGACTTATGATGATGTAGACCAAGCTATGAAACAGTATTATTAGATAACTGGCAAACATTTGCTTTTGGAACCGGAGCCCAAGTTGAGTGATTTTTATACACCATCTCCGGATCAACAGAATAGAGAAATTGCGTTTATTGTGGTGGGCATGGCTGCAACTGGATTTGTGGCGTATAAATTGATTTCATAAAAAAAATAGTTTAAAACTATAATTACTTTAGATTTGGAATTACTAAGTATGTTTACTTTGAAAAGACTAAGTCATATGCGTGATACCTATTTTTTGTTGTTGTTTTTACATGGTTTCAATCCAAGTGGTCGCATATAATATGGTGGTTTAGCACTCTTCTCTAATTTATTTTTGAGATGATCAGGCGCCCATACTTCACCATTGTCTAATAATGTCAATACAATGGATGGACCATATTCGGTGTCTACTATTTTCGTATCTGTAATTTTGTATATTTTATCTATTTCCAAGTCTGTCCATTTCTTTGTGCTATTTTGATATTGCTCTTCAAGCAGTTCATCAAATTGTGCAGTTGTGATTTCCATTTTTTATAGTTATATAAAGTTTAATCTTTAGTAGAAAAAATGGAAAAGATTTATTACAGCCCAAAAGGATTTTGGAAAGGTTACTCAGCAGTTAAAAAATTGGCAAAAGAGGCTGGTGTCAGTGAAAAAAAGGCATTAGAATTTTTAAAAAAACAAGCTGTGTGGCAGATTTATTTACCTGCACCAAAGAAAATAGTTAGACCCAAGTTTGATGTTTCTGCTAAGAATGGAGTGCATCAAGCTGATTTGTTATTTCTGCCGCATGATACTTTTGGCTTTGGTCGTGGCCGCAAGACATATAAATATGCGTTAACTGTGGTTGATATTGCGAGTAGATATAAAGAAGCAGAGCCACTAACTTCCAAGGATAGTAAAGAAGTTGCTAAACCATTTGAAAATATATACAGTCGGCATTTGAAATACCCAAAGTTATTACAAGTGGATCCAGGCAGAGAATTTATGGGTGCAGTATCACAGTTGATGGTAAAACACAAAGTAAATATCAGACGAGGCAGAACAGAAATACGCAGAGACCAAGCTTTAGTGGAAAGATTTAACAGAACATTAGCTGAAAGATTGTTTGGCTATCAGTATGCTAATGAAATAGATTCGCAAAAACGTAATAGAGAATGGGTAAAGAGATTACCAGAAGTTGTTAAAGCCATAAATGCGGAGACAAAAAAGCCCCCTCCTGTTGAAACAAAAATATTAAAAGATGATCCTATCTGTATGAATGCAAGTGTAAGATATTTATATCAACCCGGGGAACAAGAAGGTGGAAGACGCAGAGCAACTGATCCAATGTGGAGTGTTAATATTCACAAGATTAAAAGTTATATGGTGACGCAAGGTATAAGAGTTTATTATTTGAAATTACCAGCGCCTCAAAGAGGATTTGTCAAAGAAGAATTACTTATTGTTCCTGCTGATACCGAAATTCATAAGTTTTTATAAAATACATGTGCATCAGTTGTAATTCCATCTTCTCGAATGTATCTTTTTGAGTAAAATGATGATAATGTAGATTTGTTTACTGTTACGCCAAATATCTGATGCTTTATTAATCGTATCATATTCATTTTATGGGTGTATTTTTTCTTGCTAAACAATGCATCCTTGTAGTTCTCAAAGTTTGTTTGTTTTTCGGTTACATATTTTTTTACACCCTTTGCTTTCTTAATAATCTGCTCATTCACTTTCAAAATAGAATCTTGTTTGGATCTTAATCCAATATTTTCATCTTCCATTGCTTTCTTAACAATCTGCACATCCGCTCTCAACATCGAATATAGTTTGGGTCTTAATCCAATATTCTTAGATATATACTCAGCTATAGAATCACCATCATCTTTTATTTTATTTCTTATTGTATCTACTACTTTCTCAATCGTCTGCTCATCCGCTCCCAAAATAGAACATAGTTTGGATTCGACTATAGGAACAGATTCATCTTTTATTTTGTCTGTTAATTTCTCAATCATCTGCACATCCGCTCCCAAAATAGAATATAGTTCGGGTCTTGATTCAATATACTCAACTATCGAAACATCAGGACATTTATCTTTCATTTTATCTATTACTTTCTCAATCATCTGCTCATCCGCTCTCAAAATAGAATATAGTTTGGGCCTTAATCCAACATACTCAACTATAGGAACACCAGCACATTCATCTTTCATTTTACCTAATACTTTTTTATTTGTATCATCGTGCAGTGGATGGTATTTCGGATAATCACTTAAGTCATACTCATCTTTCATTTCAGCTATGTCTTTGTACACATCTTCTGTTTTGATATCTACCAGCAAGCTGTCAGTGTCGGTGTATAATAAAGTACAGTCATCTCCGTACCTTTTCTTTAGGGTATTATAGTACCAGTCATACATCATGTACTTTGATAAATCTAATACTGCCATTCCAACATAAATTGGTTTGTTTAATGTTAATTTTGTTTTGTTTACATGTATTGCTGACAATTCATCTGAAAATTTTATACGATTGTTAAAGTTGGGTTTGGCTATTATTTTTCTTATCTTTTCATTTTTAGAGCCGTCAGTTCTGACTAGTTTTATATCTGTCCGCTTGCGTAGATTTTCCATTGTCTTGCCAAACACAGAGTTGTTCATAAGTTTGTAAAAATCTTTTTCAAAGTTTGATTTAGCTTTTTTCCTAAGTTCTGTATTTAGGTTTATGTATGATTCCATCCATGGTTCTTCATTAAATTCTAATACTCTGTGTATTTTCTTTAGTTTCATGCCTAAAGATAAATACAGTTGCAGGTTTTTGTAATGTATCACACATTTTTCTTTGTCCCTAAGATTGGGGACTAGTTGTTCTGTATTTATCATGCTATTATTTTCTAACAGATCTTTTTGGTATTTAGACAACCATTCTTTTTTCACTGCTAATCTTTCCGGTGCAAGTGGATAGTCATTATGAGATTCATGAAGTTCTTTAGAATATTCCAAATCAACTTCTACAAAATATCCTTTTCCTTCTTTTGGCTCTGGCAAGGTTTCTGATTCCCTCCACGTAAAACCAGAATATGGAAGTGGCTGACTCATTGCCCATCCATAAAGATTATTTGCATCAAAATACATTAAGAAGTTGTTTTCCTCGTTAGGGTTATAATCAGCTACATGTGGATTGTTTGCTTTTGCATATCGTTTTGATACCATACTTATGCCACCTCGCATTCCTTTTTCTACAAACAAGTGCATGTCAATGTCTGTAAAAAGTTCTAATTCTATTTTTGAATGTTTAAGTAAAGCATCCCAAGATAATCCAGGTGCTGTGTAGTAATGTAAAGCATCAAGTTTGTATGCACTCATGCATGTTTTTCTGAAAGTTTGAAATACATCTGCTAACAGAGTTACATCAGTTTTTAGATATAAATCATGATAGTCTCATAGAGTTTTACAGTTAAACTCCTTCCATATTTTTTGAGCGTATTCGTAATCTTCGGGACTTATACTTTCATCTGAGAGACTACTGTAAAACTTTTCTATAGGTGGTAATTGCGTTTCCTTAAATCTTTCCATACTGTCCATATATTCGTATGGATAAACACCTTTTCGTAAAAGTAAATCTGTTTGTTCCCCAAACTGATTTTTGGTAATTTTGAAATCAGATTTGGCTGTTGCTTTAACCAATTTTTCCAGAGACGAAGCCATAAACTGAAAGCTATCCAAGAATCTAAGTTGTCCAGCACTAAATGAAATATACTTTTCAGCGTTGTTTGGAATGCATGTAATATTACCTGTCATTTTATGTATTTTTTGCATTATAAGATGACTATCATATCCTTTGAGGTTGTGAAATACAACAGGGATGATTGTTTTATTTGGTTTTATTTTTAGTTTCAGGTTGCAGTTTTTATGTGCTGCACCTCTGTATTCTCCTGTACAATGACAGTGGTCTCTTACTTTACAGTTTGTGTCATATTTCCTACCTATTTCATTCTCGCATATCCAGCAGTGCGTTGCTTTTTCATAATCTTCCTCATTTTGTTGTGTCATGATTAATGGTTTTGGGTGAGCAAATATTTTATTAATGTTGCTCTTTTCACATTCTAAGTGATTTAAAAACTTTTCAACAACATCTTCACCTCTGTAAATAACAGGTTCTTCAGCTTTGCCATCATATCTGACAACACGGTATCCAAAACCACAAGCTTCGTGTACATTTGTGATTTCAGATTTCTTTCCAAATTTGGTTGATTGCGGTTTGATTATACACTCAAAATCAGCATATATTCCATAAGGCACAGGCATCTGATTTTGATGATTTTTAAATTTTATGTGATTTTTACCTTCTTGCGGCATTTCTATTCTGCAAGAATTTTTGTTGATACCATCACAGTCTTCTTTGTGTTTGGTAAGTAGTCCTTTTCCAGAATAGCCGTGAAGGCAGCGATCGCAGAAATAAATTTTACCGTGATGTTTGTTTTGATCGTAAAGTAATCTATTTAGATTTTTAATCCAGCAATAGTGATATTTTGTTGTTAATTTTTTTGGTTCTTTGGAATAATCATCAGGGTTATAGTTGTCATCTATAATTCCTTCTTCATTATTTGAATCGTCTTCGTTCTCTGATTCAACCTCAGTGTCTTCAGATATTAAGATCAAATTAATTCGTTCAATATCGTTTGGTTGTTCTGATATTTTATATGGAAAAACAGATACCTTTTTATTTTTTCCTGTTATGGTATATCCATAAACGTTAATAGCAAGGTTGTTTTGTTTCTCTACTTTGGAAATTTGAGAAATTGGAGTGGGAAAATCAATACCCTCTTTCTTTAAGAACTCTGTACTAGGATAATTTGATAATCTATCAGAATTCTTTTTAGCTGGATTTAAAGCTGAATTTATTGCATGAAACAAACACTGATCATCATCGTTTTTTACATTGATAATTGCCTTCTTATCAGCTACTACTTTAAGCAAAGGAATATATGAAGAACCTTTTAACGGCTCGTACTTTGCAATATTTAAGTAAAACGTAACAATATATTGATATTCTGAGGGTTCCCGACCAAAATCAAAAATTCATCAAAAAAACATAAAATCATCAAAAAACCATAAAATCATCAAAATTGTAGAAATGACCATAACATGGTCAATTTCTGTCAAAAAAAATCAAAAAAATCATCAAAAACATCAAATCATCAAAATTGTGAACTAAAATCACTAAAATTCTGAACCAAAAACCCATAACATGGTCAATATCTGTCAAAAAAACATAACCTACCTGTCCATGGACTGGCTTCGCCCGCCAGGTTGGCAAAATACATAGCCCACCTGTCCATGGCTCAAATATATATATATTTCTAGACCAAAATATATATATGGCTTCGCCTACCATATCTTTACCATGGTCCCCCTCACAAAGACTAACGATGCTCAACGTATCGTCTTACCGACATGCGTTACGTCTTACCAGCATGCCGCCAGCGTTTTATCGTGGTCCCACACATATAACGCCTAGAATGCAGCGAGGCTTCTGACCCACCGGTGACTTCGCTATACCTACAGTCCATTGGAGCACAGGGAATTGAAGGGGTCGCCCGCCATCTCACTATAACTACAATATGTATTTTGGAGGTTTTGAACCATTATTTCTTTTTGATAAAAATGCATTAAAGAAAATATATATATAAAGAAATAATGACGACTGTTTTAGAAAAATTAATACACCTGTTTGAAACAGGTGTAATAGATAGTCAAACACTATCGGTTGGTATAAATGCATTAAAAGAAGTTCCAAAGGAAACTTCAAAAGAGGTTATTCAACCAGTTGAGTCCAAAGTGTTGGAAAGTGTAAGACGTGTAAAACCAATTCCAGCACCACGAGTTAAATCAAGAATTCCAATCCCGGAACCAAGAGTTAAACCAATCCCAGCTCCACGAGTTAAACCAATCCCGGAACCAAGAGTTAAACCAATCCCGGAACCAAGAGTTAAACCAATCCCAGCCCAAAAAATGAGTACGGAAAACGCAAACTACATTTTACAATTACACGGGGAAGGAAGAATTAATGATGATCAGCTTAGAACGGGGCTAGATGTTCTTCCAAAGGAAACTCCAGAGGTTAAATCTCAAACATTAGAAAATTTACATAAGAGACGACGTAACAAAAAACAACGTAAACGAGAAAATCAGAAATATGATAAACATTATGCTAAATTACGAGAGAATGTTATAAATGAATTGAAAGAGCTTAATGATAGAAATTTGAAAGAGCTTAATGATGGAAAATCTAAAGCAGAATTAAAACTGGTTGACAAACCAAAATGTGGTTATTTCAAAGCATACAAGATGTCTGTTGAGCAATACAAAGACCCTCAAAAACTAGTACATGATAAGAAACCTATTATTACAGAACAAATCAACAAAGAGCTGATAAAGATGAATGGATTAAAGTTTCAATTAGGTCTCACTATAGGGCTCTTCAAAGATAATGGTGCTACCAAAACATACATCACAGCAGTATTATTCAGCAACCAATATGCAATTTTAAACTCTGAAAAAATAAATGAGTTTTACGATGAAGCATCCGCAAACATACCACAGAGCTTGGAAAGATTTACAAAGACAGCATCAGGATTGGAAATTGACCACTGTGTTGATCTTTACTTAAATATTGCAAAGTACGAGCCGTTAAAAGGTTCTTCATATATTCCTTTGCCTAAAGCAGTAGCTGATAAGAAAGCGATTATCAATGTAAAAAATAAGGATGATCAATGTTTGTTCCATGCAATAAATTCTGCTTTAAATCCAGCCGCAGATCACACCGACAGGTTGTCAAAATATCCTAGTATAGAGTTCTTAAAGAAAAAGGGTATTGACTTTCCTACACCAATTTCTCAAATTTACAAAGTAGAAAAACAAAACAATCTTGCTATTAATGTTTACGGGTACACCACATCAGAGAACAGTAAAAAAGTAAATGTTTTCCCGTATAAAATATCAGAACAACCAAAAGATATTGAGCGAATTAATCTGCTTTTAATATCTGAAGACGTTGAGGTTGAAGAAGAATCAGAGAATGATCCAAATAATGAAGAAGGAATCATAGATGACAAACCAACAACAAAAATAACAAAATATCACTATTGTTGGATTAAAAATCTGAATAGACTACTCTCTGACCAAAACAAACATAAAGGTCAAACTTACTTCTGTGATCGTTGCCTTCATGAATTTTCTGGAAAAGGAATATTTACCAAACACAGAGAAGACTGTGAAGGTATAAACAAAAATTCTTGCAAAATAGAAATGCCGCAAGAAGGTCACATACAATTTAAAAATCATCAAAACCAGATGCATGTGCCTTATGCAATATATGCTGATTTTGAGAGTACAATCCAGCCGCAATCGACTAAATTTGGAAAAAAATCTGAAATTCAAAATGTACACGAAGCTTGCGGGTTTGGATACCAGGTTGTCAGATATGATGGCAAAGCTGAAGAACCTGTTATTTACAGAAGTGAAGATGTTGTTGAAAAGTTTTTAAATCACTTAGAATGTGAGAAGAAGAGCATTAATAACAGATTTAATCACCCAAAACCCTTAATTATGACGCGGCAAAATGAGAAAGATCATAAAAAAGCAACACACTGTTGGATATGTGAGAATGAAATAGGAAGCTGTAAAGTAAAAGACCACTGTCATTTTACAGGTGAATACAGAGGCGAAGCACATAAAGACTGTAACCTGAAACTGAAAATAAAACCAGGTATAACAACCATCCCTGTTGTATTTCATAACCTCAAAGGATATGATAGCCATCTCATCATGCAAAAAATACACAAAATGACAGGTAGTATTACATGCATTCCAAACAACGCTGAAAAGTATATTTCATTTAGTGGTGGACAACTTAGATTCTTGGATAGCTTTCAGTTTATGGCATCTTCCTTAGAAAGGCTGGTGGATGCAACAGACAAATCTGATTTCAAACTCACCAAAAAAACGTTTACAGATAAAACTGATCTACTTTTACGAAAAGGGGTTTATCCATACGAATATATGGACAATGTGGAAAGATTTGAGGAAACGCAATTACCACCTATAGAAAGGTTTTACAGTAGTCTCTCAGATAAAAGTGTAAGTCCCGAAGATTACGAGCATGCTCAACAAATATGGAAAGAGTTTAACTGTAAAACTCTTGGAGACTATCATGATTTATATCTAAAAACGGATGTAACTTTGTTGGCTGATGTATTCCAAACGTTCAGAAAAAACATGCATGAAGGCATATAAACTCGATCCCTTGCATTACTACACAGCACCTGGATTATCTTGGGATGCTTTACTTAAACATTCTAAAATAGATTTAGAACTTTTGACAGACATTGACCAGCACTTGTTTGTAGAAAAAGGTATGCGTGGAAGAATTAGTATGGTATCAAAACGATATGCAAAAGCAAACAATCCACACGTAGCTGATTATAACCCTAACGAGGAAAACAACTTTTTAATGTATTATGATGCAAATAATCTTTATGGGTGGTCAATGAGTCAGCCACTTCCATATTCTGGCTTTAAGTGGGTGGAAACAGAAACGTTGCCAAAGCCAACAGAAGGAAAAGGATATTTTCTAGAAGTGGATTTGGAATATCCAAAAGAACTCCATGAATCTCACAATGATTATCCACTTGCACCGGAAACATTAGCAGTGAAAAAAGTATGGTTATCTGAATACCAGACAGATCTGTTAGAAAATAACGTTATGACAGAACAACTAGTCCCCAATCTTATGGACAAAGAAAAATACGTGTTGCATTACAAAAATTTAGAGTTGTATTTATCATTAGGCATGAAATTAACAAAAATCCACAGAGTATTAGAATTCAATGAAACACCATGGATGGCATCATACATAAACCTAAACACAGAACTTAGGAAAAAAGCTAAATCAACCTTTGAAAAAGAATTTTACAAACTTATGAACAACTCTGTGTTTGGCAAAACAATGGAAAATATACGCAAGCGAACTGATATAAAACTAGTCAAAACTGACGGCTCTGAAAATGAAAAAATAAGAAGAATAATACCTAAACCAAACTTTAACAGGCGGATAACATTTTCAGATGAATTGTCTGCATTACATGTAAACAAAACGAAATGAACATTAAACAAACCAATTTATGTTGGGATGGCAGTCTTGGATTTATCAAAGTACATGATGTATGACTGGTACTATAATACCCTGAAGAAAAGGTACGGAGATGGCTGTACTTTATTATACACAGACACTGACAGCCTACTGGTAGACATCAAAACGGAAGACGCATATAAAGACATGGTTGAAATGAAAGATGAGTATGATCTAAGTGATTATCCTCAAAATCACCCAATGCACGATGATACAAACAAAAAAGTATTAGGTAAAATGAAAGATGAATGTGCTGGTGTTCCTATAGTTGAGTATATTGGATTAAGACCCAAGCTATATTCTATTTTGAGAGCGGATGAGCAGATTATTAACAAAGCAAAGGGAGTAAAAAAATATGTAATCCAAAAACATATCAACTTTGAGAACTACAAGGATGCATTGTTTAAGAAGAAAAAATACATCCATGAAATGAATATGATACGATCGAAAAAGCATCAAATATATGGCATAACAGTAAACAAAGTAACACTGTCACCATTTT
Organism: Cyrtodaria siliqua; assembly: GCA_037043455.1. Classification (NCBI taxonomy): domain Eukaryota; kingdom Metazoa; phylum Mollusca; class Bivalvia; order Adapedonta; family Hiatellidae; genus Cyrtodaria; species Cyrtodaria siliqua. The sequence continues at coordinate 18,033 of JAWPHD010003508.1, read as the reverse complement.
ACACTAAAAGATACATTCGAGAAGATGGAATTACAACTGATGCATATGGGTTTTATCAAAACTTATGAATTTTGGTATCAGCAGGAACAATAAGTAATTCTTCTTTGACAAATCCTCTTTGAGACGCTGGTGCTTTTAAATAATAAACTCTTATGCCTTGCGTCACCATATAACTATCAATCCTGTGAATATCTACACTCCACATTGGATCAGTTGCTCTGCATCTTCCACCTTCTTGTTCCCCGGGTTGATAAAAATATCTTACACTTGCATTCATACAGATAGGATCACCTTTTAATATTTTTGTTTCAACAGGAGGGGGCTTTTTTATCTCCGCATTTATGGCTTTAACAACTTCTGGTAATCTCTTTACCCACTCTCTGTTGCGTTTTTGCGAATCCATTTCCTTAGCATACTGATAACCAAACAATCTTTCAGCTAATGTTCTGTTAAATCTTTCCACTATAGCTTGATCTCTGTGTATCTCTGTTCTGCCCCGTCTGATATTTACATTGTGTTTGACCATCAATTGCGATACTGCACCCATGAATTCTCTGCCTGGATCCACTTGTAATAACTTTGGATATTTTAGATGTCGACTGTATATATTTTCAAATGCTTTGGCAACTTCTTTGCTATCCATGGAAGTCAGCGGCTCTGCTTCTTTGTATCTACTCGCAATATCAACCACAGTTAACGCATATTTATATGTCTTGCGGCCAAAAGTGTCATGCGGCAGAAATAACAAATCAGCTTGATGCACTCCATTCTTAACGGAAACATCAAACCTGGGTCTAATTATTTTCTTTGGTGCGGGTAAATAAATCTGCCACACAGCTTGTTTCTTTAAAAATTCTAAGGCCTGTTTCTTACTGACACCAGCCTCTTTTGCTAATTTTTTAACTGCTGTGTAACCTCTCCAAAATCCTTGTGGACTGTAATAAATCTTTTCCATTTTAAAATGGGTTAAGAAAAATAAATATACTATATAAAATAATGGACACTGCACGATTTGATGAACTGCTTCAAGCGCAAGCGCAAAAATCAGAAAATAGCACAAAGAAATGGGCCGACTTGGAATTGAATAAAATATACGCTATTACGGATACAAAAATAGTGAAAACTAAATATGGTCCATCCATGATATTAACATTATCAGACAACAGTGAGGTATGGGGGCCTGGTCATCTCAAAGATAAAATAAAGGAGGCAAGTGTAGAACCACCATATTATGTGCGACCACTTGGATTGAAACCAACTAAGAACAAACATAGCTATCATGCATATGACTTAATCATTCCGAAAAGTGGAGAACCGAAAAAGAAAAAGAAAAAGAGTCACGCCAAGACAGAGAAAAAGAGCCACGCCAAGTCAGAGGGAAATGGGTTTTTAGACGACCTAGACCTGGGAAGTGAAGACGATGAAGAACCAAGTCAGAGGGAAATGGGTTTTTAGACGACCTAGACCTGGCAAAGTAAACATACTTAGAGTTTAAAACTATTTTTTTATAGTTTTAAACTATGAACTCAATTTGTACGCTACAAATCCAGTTGCAGCCATGCCCACCACGATAAACGTAATTTCTCTATTCTGTTGATCCGGAGATGGTGTATAAAAATCACTCAACTTGGGCTCCGCTTCCAAAAGCAAATGTTTGCCAGTTATGTAATAATACTGTTTCATAGCTTGGTCCACATCATCAAAAGTCTGCCCTGCATGATGCTGTTTTTGCAGTTGCTTGTTAATAAAATCTAATCTCTCTGTTCTTTTTTTATTCCACGCCGCTTGTGCTGATTCCAATTGTTCTACGGCTTTATCATGCCTTTGTCTTTCCTCATCTGAATGACTTCCCATTTTTGAAAAGAAATAATTTGAACCGCTAAATGCCAATGCGTTTGTTAATGCGCCACCGATCATCATTGCTACTGCGCTTGCCATTTTTTTATATATTTTTTTTTATTTCATAATATCCGCAGGAATAATACCTTGCTTAATCAACATATCCCTCGTAGCCATTGCTAACATTATATCCACAGACAGCATCATAACATCTGCCATATTTAAATCCACTTTAGGGGCTGGTCTTTTTAGTACTTTTCTACCAATCTCAGAATATCCAATAGTTAAAAGTGTTTCCACTCCAGCGTGATACATCATATTTACAATTTGTTTTACTTCAATACTTGCTGCCATTATTTTTTATATGAAAAAAAAATAATTAAAAATCAAACGGGTCTTTTGGTGCAACATGAACAGGTTGCACAGCTATAGGTGGTGCTACCGATTTCTTGTTATAAATATACAAACCCAACCCAGCAAAGCCTACTAATAAAATCGGTGGAATATAATTTTTGTATACATTTATTTTGATTTTTTCTGGTTCCTCTCTTGGTACTTTTGTTATCTGTCCTGCATCTTGTGCATCCTGTGCATCTTGAAGCAAACGCTTTGCCTTTCTTGCTGCTGCTCCTTTTTTCCCAGCTTTTACTCGTTTTGGATTTTGTTCTTTAACAGATTGTGTATCAACTTCACTCTCTTGGTTCTCCACTTGGTTCTCCATCATTTTTATTATCCACATTTTTATTTTTATTAAAATCAATATGTCGAACAGTTGTCAGCATTGCTGTAAATGGCGCTAAGTACATTCCATACTTGTAATACAACTCACAACACGCACTTGTTAAAGCATGTTTAATAAATGGGTCTTCCTCCAAATCTTCTGTCAGTTTTGGTGGATTGGTTATATTAAAATATGTTGATACTCCCATCACATACAACTTAATAAAATAATTGCCTAAAGTCTTAGCCATGCTTGCCCCAAGTCTTGCTTCATATCTACAGTAAAGTTTATTAATTTCATCTGGGGGCATGCTATCTATAGTCGTGAGTTGTATGTCTTTACCCAAATATTGACGACTACCGCCGCCAGCCACTATGGCTGATAATCTTTCTTTTTTTGTTTCTTGTTGATTTGATTCATCTGTGAAACGTTCCGTGGAATCTTCCAGTATGATACCTTGTAATAGTTCTTCCGCATTCATTTTTATAGTAGTCATTTTATTTTTTATTTTGGAATAAACATAAAATACGAAACAACCAGCTGCGATATTCACCACACAACTAGTAATGGTTAGTATTGTTAATAGCATTGTTATTAACAATGCTATTTTTTCTATTAGCATTACTCATTTGCTGTTAGCATTGCTATTAGCATTACTCATTTGCTATGAGCATTGCTATTAGTATTACTCATTTGCTATTAGCATTACTCATTTGCCATGAGCATTGCTATTAGCATTACTCATTTGCTATTAGCATTACTCATTTGCTATGAGCATTGCTATTAGCATTACTCATTTGCTGTTAGCATTGCTATTAGCATTACTCAATTTTGAAAAATATTCCCCATCGAATGTACTATCTATGTTTTTAATCTCAAAATCCTGATAGGTGATATCATTAGTTTGTATCATCCTTAAATTTAATGCTATTGTGATGACACTTTTTATAAGTTTCTTTTCCCTGATGTCGCACTCCAACCCAAGCACGTACTTGTCAATTATCCTCAGTTTGTCCCTCCTTTTTACGTTCTTCCACAGCTTCATGGAGTCTTTTATATCTTGCTCCATCCTGGAAAAGTCAGGATCCTCGGTCCACAATAGCTTGTTGAGGAAATTTTTGGATTCATCCGTGTACATGGAAGGTATTTTAAAACTCCCTCTATACGTCACAAGCGTAGACGTTCCGTCTGGGTCATCCAGGATCATACCACATTTTCCAAAACCTAAAAGCTCCAACTGCCTCCTTCTTTCCTTATAAGTTTCTCGTTTGCTACAATCTAGAAAAAATCGATAAAACCTCATTTTTTAATCTAGTACTCCAATCTCTTAATTGGGAGTCACAAGTTCAAATAAATTAGCAACATGCTGTTAAAAAGTATTCAACCCAATAACCAGTGGGTTGGTCAGTCCTCAAAATTAACTTGGAATATTTAGTCTTTGCTAAAGCTTTTCTTATTCTGGTTCTCTCTTCCAGCGTTGGAATAACATCATTTTCTCTCAAACAATTTTCATAACTATCTCTGTCCTTGGTGTAAAACATACACAACCATTTTGCTTGCTCCCGCAAATCTTTCAATACAGAATTATATCTCTGTGAAATGACCCATACTGATTGTTTGGCGTGACGACCGGAAAATGCCAACTCTGATAACATATCTTTTTTCTTTGTTAATTCTTTTGTGGCGGAGCAATCATCAATGATGTATAATGTAGGCTTGCCAGCATATTGTTTGAAAAATAAACGCAACAGTTCTTGTAGCATTTCTTTGTCGTTGCTCACGGGATTGACAATTATTATTGTTTTATCTCTCGGGTTTTTCACATCTCCTATCCTCCTGATCTCAGCATTAACTTCAGTAAAAAATTGATCTACTAACCACTTTTTTTGTGTGAGCTGTTCTTTTATTTTATCTTCCCCTTGAAGCTGATTAATATGATTATTTTCATTTACAAATTGTCTCTGGAATTCAAAGCCAGGTTGTATAAATTCTTCATCAAGTAATTCATCTACATAAGCATCTGGATCGAACGTAGGATTGTCAAACTCAGCCATTGTTTATTTTTATTTTAATTTAAAAAAATTTAATATATATATATTTAAAAACATGTCAGCTTACGGAAGTAAGCTCAATCCTCATAGAAAACTACGAGAACCTCATGGTGCCAAGGGAATCCGCACAAGTGTAGTAATAATTTCAAACATAGACAACTCTATTAACTTACAACAGTATATCGATAATAGAAATGGAGATAAGCGCGTTGGATTAAAAAGTTTTACATACACTATCGGTTGGTTTAATGTTGATCAAGAAGTCATAAAGACAAAAAAAACAGATAAAATAGAACATATACCAGGTGGACTCTATAACTTTGAAGAGTTGGCAAAACATTTTAAATTGCTAAATGAAGATATTATCCTAACCATTTATACGCAAAGTGCTACAGCCATTTTAGATACGCCAATAGAGACACGAATGTCAACCCGTCTTTCAGATATGCTGGGATTCAAGGACAGAAGATGGATAAAAGGTGTTCGTGTGGGAGATTGTCCAATTGATTTAGCTCCTTATAAACAGCTCTATGTTCATCTGGAACAAATTAATACAAGTGGTAATTATTTCAATGGTAAGCCAAGCACTATAATAGGTGTTGTACCTGTGGTAAATAAGCAGTATGGAGATATTGTATATACACCTTATTTTTATCCTGAATATCATTGTCTTATGAATGGTGCAATTCCTGAATTAAAAATAGAAGTCAGAGATGAGCATGGCAACAAGTTAGATAATCACGGCTTACCCATGAGTTGTGTTTTAGAAATTATTTAAAAAATTATATTTTTATGAAAAAACAATGAGTATATTTGGATATAAAAAAACAGAAGACTTAGAGACTTTGATAAATAATGTTGAAGATTTATATAGGCGAGTTGTGCCTATTGTTAACCGAGTTGATAATCTTAAATATGGGATTATAACACTATGTGCGGAGGCTAAGGGTCCTATTGCAATGAATAGAGTACTCTCATTTGGTAACGGTGGAGCAGAAACAAATGTGGGATATGTAATGACACGCCGTGGTCGGATTATGGGAATAGGTTTAGCAAGTGACCGATTAGTTGGTGACGTAACTGTCATAGTTACTGTCGATGGTGTTGAACAACCCAATTATGGTATAACGCTTCACACCATCCCACGCAAACACGATAACTTTGATAGTCCTTTAGAGATTGATGCTGGTTCTGTTGTCAACTTTGTATGCAAGGTTGCTAACGCTACCGCTGTAAATACGGTGGCATCATTATTAATTGAATTAATTTAATTTTTCTTATTAAAAAATGAAGCAACCGACAGCACCAAGTTTATATCCGGAGTTGTCAGAGGACGTACAGAATTATAGATTACAAAAAATTTCAGAGATTGAACAAAAGTTAATTACAGAGCGAGACACACGCAAGTCTCTTTATAAAAAATATAAACGTGGTATTAATATCACGGATGGAATTGACACTACCTTAATATCTGCAGGTGTTATTATGGCTGGGATTGGATTTGTTGTTCCAGTTTTGTTACCTTTAGAAATAGCAGCAATACTATGTGGAGCTACAGGTGTTTGTATTAATTTCATCAGACGCAAGCTTAATGTAAAAGCTCAAAAACATCATGAAATAAAAACTTTGGCAGAGTCTAAGTTGAATAGTATAAAGCAGTTAATATCAAAAGCATTGAGTGATGCGCAGATATCTGAGCAAGAGTTTAAGTTGATTTTGGATGAACTGGAAAGATACTATAATTTGAAAGAACAAAAGACACTTGAAATTAGCGAAGTTCAAAAAAAAGAACTAGTGGAGCAGGGAAGAAAGGAAGCAATGGTAACCTTACAAAAAAGTCTAAAAAGTGTGTGATAAATTGTTTTAGTAATGTGTATGAGTATGATCCACCACCTTTATATTCAAGGTCGGAAAATTGTTAATTTAAGTTTTTTAAAATGACTTAAGATTACTTTGATCTAAGTATGTATTCGTAAATTTAAAAAAAGCCTTTTTTAAATTTACCCCTCTACTTCATATTCATGAAAAAGTCTGTCCAAAAATGATCTATCTTCATCCTCCTCTTCAAGTATTGATTTTGCTCTTCAAGTTTCTTTTTTTTTTTCATCATCACTTCCTAGGTCTATTCCATCCCAAAAAGATGGATATTCATCGCGCTGTATCTTCACCCACCGCTTTATTGCATCTTCTAGTGTTTGCTTACCAATTATATCTGCTCCAAATAGGTATATTAATTTTCCTAAATCACTATGCTCATGTATTACACCTGTTTCAAATTGATCTATTAATCGTTCTAAAACAGTATCAATTATTTCTTTTTTATATATATTATTTTCCTTAGGAGAGTTTCAAAAATTTATATAATACAAAGAAATTGAAGCAGGTGTAAAAACACTATCGGTTAGTATAAATGCATATCACTATATACGGCATACTTACTCCACGTGGAGATTGGGAGGTGAGCCACAACCCCAAATTTCAGATATATACATAGCCCACCGGTCATCTCACTATAATGTATTAAGGAAATATATAATACAAAAAAAAAAATGGAAATCAATTATCAAAAAGAAAACAATGTTTGCAAATTTCTTAAACTTGGATTACACGATCCATGTAAAAAAAAGACTACAAAAAATTCTAATTATTGCAGTTTGCATAAGTGTCGATTAAAAACAAGTCATGTATTACCATGCTCAATATGTAAAAAAGGTACAAATGCAAAAAATAAAATTTGTACTGATTGTAGAGTTTATGTCAGGATAGTGGATAAATTTATTGGAAATTTACATTATAATGCTGAGTGCTTAAAATTTAGACGTATTCAAGTTTAGTCACATTATGACGGGCGAAGCCAAGCCATGGCGGGCGACCCCTTCAATTCCCTGTGCTCCAATGGACTGTAGGTATAGCGAAGTCACCGGTGGGTCAGAAGCCTCGCTGCATTCTAGGCGTTATATGTGTGGGACCACGATAAAACGCTGGCGGCATGCTGGTAAGACGTAACGCATGTCGGTAAGACGATACGTTGAGCATCGTTAGTCTTTGTGAGGGGGGCCATGGTAAAGCTATGGTAGGCGAAGCCATATATATATTTTGGTCTAGAAATATATATATATTTGAGCCATGAACAGGTGGGCTATGTATTTTGCCAACCTGGCGGGCGAAGCCAGTCCATGGACAGGTAGGTTATGTTTTTTTGACAGATATTGACCATGTTATGGGTTTTTGGTTCAGAATTTTAGTGATTTTAGTTCACAATTTTGATGATTTGATGTTTTTGATGATTTTTTTGATTTTTTTGACAGATATTGACCATGTTATGGTCATTTCTACAATTTTGATGATTTTATGGTTTTTTGATGATTTTATGGTTTTTTGATGAATTTTTGATTTTGGTCGGGAACCCTCAGAATATCAATATATTAACACAGTAATCAATCTCCAATCCTGATGCTGTGTTTGTAAATCTTTCAAGGCTCTCTTGTATATTTGCAGATGATTTATTGTAAGACTCGTTTATTTTTTCAGAGTTTAAGATTGCATTTTGTTCGCTGTGTAATACTGCTGTGGTATATTTTTTGGTATCACCATCATCTTTGAATAAATTTACAGTGAGACCTAATTGAAACTTTAATCCATTCATCTTTGTCAGCTCTTTGCTTATTTGTTTTGTGATAATGGATTTTTTATCACGCAATGTATTTCTCGGCAGATATCTCGTATGCTTTAAAATAGCCACACATTGGTTTGTCAACCAGTTTTAATTTTCTATCTTTAAAAAATTGTTTTAGTTCATTTATAACATTTTTTTGTAATTTGGCATATTTCTGCTTTTGTTCATTTATAACATTTTCTTGTAATTTATCGTATTTCTGCTTTTCTCGTTAACAAGGTTTTTTAGCACGTCGTCTCTTGAGTAAATTTTCTAATGTTTGAGATTTAACCTCTTTTGGAGTTTCCTTTGGTTTTAATGCATTTGTACCGTTAGATAGTGTTTGCTTATCTATTACACCTGTTTTAAACAGAAGTATTAATTCTTTTATAGTCTCCTCGTTTTCCATACTTTATTTGTTATATATTAAAAACAATTCTTCTTAAATATAAAATAATTATATACAAAAAAGACAATGGAAAGTAATGTTTGTCAATTTCTTAAAATTGGATTACATAACCCATGTAAAAGCAAGCCAACAAAAGATTCCGATTATTGCAGTTTGCATAAACATAGATTAAAAAAAGTCATGTGTTACCGTGTCTAAAATGTAAAAAAGGCACTTCTGCAAGATATCAAGTATGTGTTGGTAGTGGTGCTCATTCGATTAGAATGAAACACGAATACTGGAAGTTAAAGTCGTACAACGCTGAGTGTCTCCGATTTAGATGTATTGAGGTTTAAAACATATTTTGTTAATTTCTGATAACAAATCGACAAATTTGTTTTGTATTAAAGAAACATTTTATAATATTACAAAAAATTTAAACTTGTGTTCTTCACTACCCCTATTTTAAAAAAGTTTGTTAACATAAGTTTTAATGTTTAACCTCTATTTTGTAATAAAATTTAAACATCCAAATTTAAAACATTTTCACAATTCAATCTTAAAATCTTGGGTTATTTAGCGCCTGGGACATGCTAAATAACCAGTTTAATAGACTTAATTTTCAGTAAACTGAAAATTTTTGTGTGGTGATTTTAGATTATTTGGGGTAATTTGGTTGTGAGCCAGAACACCCAAAATACATATATATCAAACGCATAATTCATTTTGCGCATATGCAATCACGGGTAATATTAATAACCCGTGAATAAACTATATTTTTAATCGGCACTTATACGTTATTTTAGGTTTAATAGTTTACTATATTATTTATTATATGATCTGAACACTGGATTGAGTTTTGAACGATTTTGTAGTGTTATTTTGGGCGGGTTAGTTTCTTTAAATTATGTATAGATTATATCATATTATGTTTGACTATGTGTAGCTTTAAAAAAGAAAAAAAGAAAAGCAATTTAAATTGTTGCTTTTTATAGCAATTTTCATAAAGGAAAGCTGTTCAATAGAAAATTAAATTGCGGATGAATAAATACGTAGACATGTAATGAAATTAGACTAAAAATGACTGAAACATAACAATGTTTTTTGTTGTTGTTTTTTTCAGAAAATAAATAGTATAATAATTATTTTAAATAACTATAACTATGAATTATAGCTTGAAAAAAGCGTGACAACGTGATGATGTCCCTTTAAGATACATGTAAAGATTCACCTGCAGTATCATATCATTTCCAACGATAACTACCCTGAATGGGTCTTATGTATGTCATACAAGTTAATACACGAAAATAATCAGAATGAACCCTGCATAACACAATACATGTATGTGCCTTTGTATTATAGCTTTTATAAAACGGGGAACCAGTAAGTCACATTATCGACAGCGACTCTTTTCTAATCGGTATCATGTTTAGCTATCCCATCCTATATCGTATGACAGGGTACTTTATCTTAAACCTGTCATGGCCACCTTATGTCATGTGCTCGATAAATGCTTGTCTTACAAGATCAGCCAAGCATACTCAGTTTAAGGCAGTTTTATCTGTTACAGGGTTGCCACATAAGTATGATTAAAAATGATCTGACTTTTCCCTGACTTTCATGACTAATTAAACAGCAATAGAAACAAACATAGGATGAAACAGTTATTTGAATCAAACTTGTATGATGATCTAAAAATGTTTGAGATAGAAGCCAAGACCGAGAAAAGCTGTCCTAGCCATAAGTTTAATTTTATTTTTTAACAGATTTAGTTTTACAGATCTAGTTTTAGTCAAAATTCACTACATTTTCCCAAACGTATCTCAAGTAGATAAAAAAGTCGAACAGGAAATGTAGCATTAAAGGACCACAGGCAACCAAAAACACCCATAGAAATAAACAATAATTACAAAGGATATATGACAAACATAAAATGGTTGACAATAGGGAAACCGCATTGGAACGGTCAGTAGCAAAACAAGCCGCTGGGATTTAAATCAGGTTCTAGGGTGAACCAAACCTCACTCTTACCCTACTGTCAACCCAATAAAACGGGACGGTGTAAATAACCATTTCCCCGACAAGTTATATTCTGCACATGTTATATTATATACATATATTGTATGTATGTATGCGTATATATGTTAATTGTGCCTTCAGACGAGTGTGTTGTGATGTAGAGATACAGTTTATCAACGTGTGTTGCAGCTACCTTTATTAAGGAGTGAATATATACGCTTGATTTCTGTGTATCTCGTCATAGCTAGGCGCCCTGCCGTAGTTCGTCCGAAGGTTGTCTGTCCTTTGTAGTTCACAAATATTTCTCCCCATATATAATTCTGCCTTGTGAACATGAATCTCTTACGAGATCCCAATTTCGAAAGTTGCCGTAGTGAGTTCAAATTCTTTCCCTTTATTATATATACCTGAATTCACAGTATCCCCAGATCCGGCACCTTTCATTGTCACTGTCTCAATATAGCTGTGTGTGGTTGAACGCTTAAATGTGGCCCACTCATATGAGCTATAATTGTATGTATGTATGCGTCTATATGTTAATTGTGCCTTCAGACGAGTGTGTTGTGATGTAGAGATACAGTTTATCAACGTGTGTTGCAGCTACCTTTATTAAGGAGTGAATATATACGCTTGATTTCTGTGTATCTCGTCATAGCTAGGCGCCCTGCCGTAGTTCGTCCGAAGGTTGTCTGTCGTTGGTAGTTCACAAATATTTCTCCCCATATATATATATATATATATATATATATATATAAATATATTTTTAGTAAAAGCGGCCAATGACAAAATGTATGGGGCGCCGTTTTACTATTTAATCACTATTTATAGATATCCATAATTGAATTAAAAATATCCATAATTCGAATATAAGATATCTATAAATCGATTTATAGATATCTTAAAAAGAATTATGGATATCTTTAATTACATTGAAATATTTATATCTTATATTCGATTTTAAGATATCTATAATTCAATTTAAGATATATATAAATCGATTTATAGATATCTATAATTCAATATAAAATACCTTTAAATGGCTTCGAATTATAGATATCTATATATCAGTTTATTCAGTCGTTGTTTGCGATACACCAGTAAATATTTCCAGGGGACCAGTTCGTGGACATTAAATGCCATGAATTATAGATATCATTAATTCAACGGTATTTATGGATATCTATAATTAATTTAAAGGTATCTATCAATCGATTTATAGATATCTTCAATTGAATTATAGATATCTATAAATCTAATAGAAGATATCTATAAATGCTCGTCAATTAATGATGTCTTAATATGAATTATGGATATCCATAAATCGATTTAGAGATATCTATCAATCGATTTAGATATATCTTTAAGTAAATTAAAGATATCCATAATTCGAATATAAGATATCTATAAATAATTAATGATATCTATAAATAATATATTATATCTAATATTCGAATTATATATATCTTTAATTCAATTATGGATATCTATAAATAGTAAAACGGCGCCCCATAAAAATTCCCTTCTCCCTGACTTGACTCGTGGCCACCCTGCTGCATACCTCACAGTGATATTGTATCTTGTATGTTAAAGTTAAACAGTGATAACGTCACATTGGCGTGCAACATCGTGTTATCTATATGGATTTCTTAAAATTGGTTAACATTAATCACATCATATTCCATTTTATTTAAAACTGTGATATTCTTTAAAACCACAAAAACAAAAAACATGTTCGCGTCTGCAAAAAAGAGAAGAAATGAAAAAAGTAATGACTCTGATTCTGTTGCAAAGAAGCAAGTGACCAGTGAGCCGTCTGGACAGGATGGAGGAGAGACAAGTATGGAAAGTAATGTAGCCTCAACAGAAGCAAAGGACCAACTCGTCTGTGAGCCGTGCCGTCAAAATGGACAGACTATAGCTGCAAGTGGATATTGTGTTCAGTGCCAACACTACTTGTGTCAACCCTGTTTGAGTGTCCACTGTCGTCCGCTGCCCATGAGACAACACCAGTTACAGGATTTGAACAAAACATCATTGTCTTCAGCGCCTGAAAGTGAAACAAGCCCAGCTGTGAAATGTTTGCAACACAACAAGAAGATTGAATATTTCTGCAAGTCGCATGATCAAGTCATTTGTAAAGAGTGTAAGAATCAAATACACCATGTATGTGAAGATACGAAGAACATCAACGATCTGGACATAAGTGAGGAATACAAAAAGTTCAGTGAGAATGTCAACAACTTACAGACACAGTTTGAAGTAAATAATGACATCCATGCACATATAGACAGGTTCCATTCCTTGACACTAGAAAGTATAAGTCAATACAGAGACCAAATAAACAGACGATTGGATGTACTTGAAAAGGCCACAAAGGAGCTGGCAAGGCAATGCAAGGAAAATGACAGGAAAGATTTGATTACAATTTCAGACAGATGTGAGGCAGCACTGACAGATATCCAGAGGCTGATGGCAGAATTGAACATGCTTCACCAAAGCAAGCAAAACACTGAGCTGTTTATTGCAATGAAAAGAGCAAAACATCTGATTTTCACATTGGATGAGAGCCTAAGCACCGTCAAAGAAATGAAATATAAGACAAAATATACATTCAAAATAAACACTACACTGTCTGACGAATTGAAGAAGTCTTGTGATCTAGGAAAGATGAAGAGAATAGACAAAAATGGAACAAAATTAAGATCTCAGATTAGTTTAAGTATCAACAAAATAAACGGATTTGCCATTCTTACCGATGACAGGATTATCGCTGTTGGGCAAAAGTGGTTTCAACCAACTGTTATTATGATGATGGAGCTTATAGCAGATGCTAAAGTTGTATCTTCTCTGGAATTTGAGCATGAAATATTTGATGTGACAGAAATTGGACAAGAAGTGGCAACAACAATTCCTGATGAAAAAAAAATTCAATTCGTGACAGTGTCTAAAAGCCTTCAAAAGGGACGAGAGATAAAAGTTGAAGGGGCCTGCATGGGAATAACTTCTAGTGAAAAAAAATTGTTTGTGACATTCGAGAATGGTCCAATCAGAATTCTGGATATGGACGGCAAGGTGTTGAGAAGCATTGAAACAGAACAAATGAGCAACAGACAGAGTTGTCCACAGTACATTGCCATTAGTCCTACTCACAACAAAATATACGTCTCAAACTTTAGAAAGGACGCAGTGACCAGTTTGACTTTAGAAGGCCAAGTCATTGTCAGCATGATTGAAACAAATACAAGTCAAAACACTACAGCTACAACGAGTAGTCTGATTGTTGATAAGTATGGTTTCATATACATATATAAAGATCCATATTTATATAGATATGAAGAAGATTTTAGTGGAGGAAGGCGATTAGACGAGTCCTATTCTGGGCCGTGTGTAGGCTACTCACAGAAAGACAACACACTATTTACTATAAACAGACATAGAATATGTGAACTACAGATGGAATATTAAACATCAAAAAGGTTTTCACTATAATCGCCACGTATGGGCTGACATATGTAGGTTAATATATAGTCAGTACATTTAAAAACGCAACATTTTTAATTTTCGATTAATATATTTAGCTGTTTTTTTGTTGAACTCAAGATTGTATTTTATGTTAGCACACAAGTCTCCTTGTCCCAAGGGTTAACCTATGGCGATAAACAGTTGCATAAGATTTGCTCTACTTTTTTCAGTTAAAACACATTTAACTGTCACATCTTTAACATCTTCTAGAAATTCAAAAAATACCAAGTGTTGCGTTTTCAAATGTACTGAGTGTTTAAGGTGTATATACCGAAAACTTAAACCAAATTTTCATCAAGAAAACACGTTTTTGTCATTAAAGTGAAGGTCAATGTCAGTATGACGGGGTATTTTTACTTTTGTCAGATGGTTACAGCTTACCCCAGTGGCAGTATGACGGGGTATTATTACTTTTGTCAGATGGTTACAGCTTACCCCAGTGTCAGTATGACGGGGTATTACTACTTTTGTCAGATGGTTACAGCTTACCCCAGTGTCAGTATGACGGGGTATTATTAGTTTTGTCATAAGGTTACAGCTTACCCCAGTGTCAGTATGACGGGGTATCATTACTTTTGTCAGATGGTTACAGCTTACCCCCAGTGTCAGTATGACGGGGTATTATTACTTTTGTCAGATGGTTACAGTTTACCCCCAGTGTCAGTATGACGGGGTATTATTACTTTTGTCAGATAGTTACAGCTTACCCCAGTGTCAGTATGACGGATTTTATTACTTTTATCAGATGGTTACAGCTTACCCCAGTGTCAGTATGACGGGGTATTATTACTTTTGTCATATGGTTACAGCTTACCCGCAGGAAATGTAATAACTTTGATGGTATTGAGAATATAAATCTTCGAAACACTTTAAGATAACATTGCTAAGTTTGTATGTGACTTTAAATAGAAGGTCAACGTAAATGGTGGGGTGGGCTAAGACACGCAGAGTAAGGGCTTACCCAGTGACTGCAATAACTTTGATGGTATTGAGAATATAAACCTTCGAAACACATTAAGAAAAATTGACAAAGTTTGTTTTTTGCGTTTTTAAGAGAAGGTCAAGTAAATGGTGGGATGGGGCTTAAACACACAGGGTAAGGGCTTGCCATCATCAATGTGAATATCAAGTTTCAAAGCAATACATTTGACGGTATTGCACATTTAAACCTTAAAAATAGTGCTGACGGTGCCGTTGCACGCATAACTGTTGTCGGAAAATGAACCCTATGTCTCTTTTTTCTTTGTATAAGGCGAGAGGAAAAACTTTTAATTTGTTATCATTTCACGTCTTAAAACAGGTAAGCTATGTAAGTGCATTGGAGTCACTGTTGTTTTTATTTATTTTATTTTATTTTTATTTTTTTGCAACAGTCAAAGAGAAGAAGGGACAAAGATTTCTCTTTTCTTTCATTTTTAAGATATTAACTTTAGAACTTGATTTAGGTTATTATAGTTTATATCTTGTTTCATGTAATGCAGTTATTGAATGGAAACATGCAGACAATCGGTTTTTATGATTCTGAGCTAGGTCTTTTTTTACTTCATTAACAGGGGCCGATATTCGGCCTCTATTTTCCCTCTTTGGCTGAAAAAAATCCCCTAATATTTGTTTTGCTTAACATTATTATTCCCTCTCTAACCTTCTCAACATTATTATGTTTGGGATTCATTTATAGAAGACAGTTAACTAAAATGTACTTCTTTTGCATATTTGCGCACCCAAATCTTCAATTTTTGCCTAATACAATGTTCCCCTTATATCGCGAAATTGCATTATTTTTTCACCTTTAACTTCAAAATCGAGCTTTATCCAAATTGAAGGGCCTGGGCCTCTTCCAATTTTTCTGAAACAAAGCCCTGTTATCCAATAAAAAAATTAATATCAATGTAGAATGGGGACGTAAACAACCCTCCGACAGCTAACATCTTTTCGAGCCATCTCCAAGAGATTTTAAGAATATATTTCAGTATTCTAATACTTTCTGGTTCTTTGGGAAAAGTGGGCCCATTCATTTTTCATTGTGAAAATAAAATACCGTTCAAGACGGTGCCAAGATGGGTGTGAGTTATTGTAATTTATTAGTATTTGATTATATGAATGGACTCAACCACACTGAGTCTGCTATTTTATTTCTTTGGTTGCATTCTAATGCACTTAGTGAATTATTTCTATATAATAGCTGCTATATGTACTTAGGTCGGAATCTACAGTTTTCTTTGAAATTATTTTCAGACATGAAGACTAATTACGTTAAACAACTTGCATTCTTTTTTTCAAATTAATAATTGTGTGTGTGTGTGCGTGCTTGCGTGTGTACTTCTGGGGATATAGTCCCTCCGCCCTGATAGCCACCGGAGAATCCCGGTATAGCTGGGAACAATGGAGTGTGGCCGTTTGTGTGAGTGATGTGTGCAGTGCTATGTACCTATCTAAATCTACTTGAAGCAGATATAGTGCTGCCATACTGGAATACCACGCCGTAGTACATGATTATACCCCACACAGTCACTTTTTCCGACACCGAGTTGACCAGACGTAGTACTACCCATTATTTGCTCGTCAAGCAAGGATTACAAGTAACTACTACTATTTAAAGACTTTGGTATGGCACGGCAGGGGAATCGAACCTAAGACCTTCAGATTGCAGGCCAGACACTCTAACCACTATACCACAGCACTTCGGTAATACTTTATCGAACACACTTCGGTTTTATAAAAGGCTGATCAACAGTAGATGGAATTTTGCGCTCTGCATAGTATAATTAAAAGTGTTAAACAATAAAAAATAAATGGCTTTATTATATGTTTGTAGATTTTATTTTATTATAGAAATACACCGTGGTCAAAGTTATATAAATTTGGTACTAACGGAAAATTATAAGAATAATTTGTTCTATGCAGTCTAACATTTTATCCCAAAATTTGCCTGAATTCTATGCTTTGGCTTATCAGCCGGAAATCATCACCCCTGCTGCTCTGACCACCACTTGAGGAAACTGATATCCCTAATCGAAATACTATATACAGTATTTGCAAAGGGTAATAGGTTACAGAGGTTCATTTGTACACCGATTGTTTTAACTGAGGATTGTTAATATGTAATTTATTGTATTTAATAGATCATATTGCTCTAATTCAAAATAAAAAATAGCAACATATTCACTTGGTTAAAAGGGAAAGACAAATGTGCTACATTTCCTTGTTTTGCTTATGCTGAAAATTATGATGTGTTTAAAAGTTAAGACTGGTCCTCGATAACTGGGGCTTTTGTAATGCTGTAATATTGTTTCACGCGATTAACCTTTTTTTGATAGTGAAATAGATTACTACGCAATACACTCTTCCATCGGTTGTTTTTCTTACAAACAAACTATTCTGTATGTATTCCTGTGATTTATAGGTCATCATATACTGCTTTTTGCTATACTGTTTCATAATAGCACCTAAATTAGTTATATCATCGAACTGGGAATATCATACTATTTATTTGAAGTCCCTATTCCGCCATCAACAGTTGGCTGTGAGATCGTAGATCAACATTCAAGCTGGGTTTTCATGTCAAGCTAGCTCTGAATACAGAGCTGGGTTTGAATTTTGAGCAGGCTCTGAGATCGATATTCGTTTTAAACGTTCACCAAGGCATTATGAATGCAGAGCTGGATTTGAATACAGAGATGGCTCTGAGATTGATATTCGGTTAAACTTATAAGAAGGCATACTGAATACAGAGCTGGGTTTGAATTTCGAGCTGGCTCTGAGATCGATATTCGTTGTAAACGTACACCAAGGCATTATGAATGCAGAGCTGGGTTTGAATACAGAGATGGCTCTGAGA
>JAWPHD010003507.1:0-214850 GCA_037043455.1 Cyrtodaria siliqua | reverse complement strand
TTCTCATAAATGGCACCACGACAGGACGTAAGACATTGTTGACATACGTCTGAACGTTCACATTCCTGTTGAATATTACCAACTGTGTTTTATGGAAAAACGATATGCCTCGCCATACATGAACACTACCGCCACCCCCTCTGTTGACACGTCTGACGCAACAATCAATGAAGTGTTCACCCCATCGTCGCCACACCCGTTCATGACCATCTGCATGATTCACATTAAATTTGGACTCATCCGAAACAAATCAGACCCCCAATTTCTCCTCATGAATCGAAGTTTCTGCCTTGACCACCGTAATCTTGCTTGTCTGTGTGCTTGAGTTAATGGAACCCCATAAAAAGGCGCCGTCTGACAGTTGCTGGTTGTAGAAGTCGCCTAAAAAAGGAAATAGAGAAATATTACAATCGTGTATGTCTTAAGTGTTATGAGAACGCTTAATCAAAATAAAAAAATTGTGATTTTTAGCTCTACTGGCCAAGGGCCAGCAGAGCTTATGGGATGGTGTGTTGTCCGTCTTCCGTCGTCCGTCCGTCGTCCGTCCGTCGTCCGTCCGTTAACTTTTGCTTGTGTTCATTCTAGAGGCCACATTTCTGATGCAATCATCATGAAACTTTGTCAGAATGTATGTCTCAATGAAATCTCGGTCAAGTTCGAAAATGGGTCATGTGGGGTCAAAAACTAGGTCACTAGGTCAAATATTGGAAAAACCTTGTGTACACTCTAAAGGCCATATTTTTGACCCGAGCTTGATGCAACTTTGTCAGAATGTTTATCTTAATTATATCTTGGTCAAGTTTGAAAATGGGTCACATGGGGTTAAAAACTAGGTCACTAGGTCAAATTCTTGAAAAACCTTGTGTACACTCTAGAAGCCGTATTTCTGATCCAATCTTGATGAAACTTTGTCAAAATGTTTGTCTTAATTATATCTTGGTCAAGTTCAAAAATGGGTCACATGGTTTTAAAAACTAGGTCACTAGGTCAAACTTTGGAAAAACCGTGTGTACACTCTAGAGGCCATATTTTTGACCTGATCTTGATGAAACTTTGTCAGAATGTTTGTCTTAATGAAATCTCGGTCAAGTTCAAAAATGGGTCATGTGGGGTCAAAAACTAGGTCACTAGGTCAAATACTTGAAAAAACTTGCGTACACTCTAGAGGTCATATTTGTTACCCAATCTTGATGAAACTTTGTCAAATTGTTTATCTTAATTATATCTTGATCAATTTCGAAAATGGGTCACATGAAGTTAAAAACTGGGTCACTAGGTCAAATATTGGAAAAACCTTGTGAGACTCTAGAGGCCATATTTTTGACCCGAGCTTGATGCAACTTTGTCAGAATGTTTATCTTAATTGTTTGTCTCAATGAAATCTCGGTCAAGTTCGAAAATGGGTCATGTGGGGTCAAAAACTAGGTCACTAGGTCAAATATTGGAAAAACCTTTGTGTACACTCTAAGAGGCCATATTTTTGACCCGAGCTTGATGCAACTTTGTCAGAATGTTTGTCTTAATTATATCTTGGTCAGGTTTGAAAATGGGTCACATGGGGTTAAAAACTAGGTCACTAGGTCAAATACTTGAAAAACCTTGTGTACACTCTAGAGGTCATATTTGTTACCCAATCTTGATGAAATTTTGTCAAATTGTTTATCTTAATTATATCTTGATCAAGTTCGGAAATGGGTCACATGAAGTTAAAAACTAGGTCACTAGGTCAAATATTGGAAAAACCTTGTGTACACTCTAGAGGCCATATTTTTGACCCGAGCTTGATGCAACTTTGTCAGAATGTTTGTCTTAATTATATCTTGGTCAAGTTTGAAAATGGGTCACATGGGGTTAAAAACTAGGTCACTAGGTCAAATATTGGAAAAACCTTGTGTGCACTCTTTGTCAGAATGTTTGTCTTAATTATATCTTGGTCAAGTTCAAAAATGGGTCACATGGTGTTAAAAACTAGGTCACTAGGTCAAACTTTGGAAAAACCGTGTGTACACTCTAGAGGCCATATTTTTGACCCGATCTTGATGCAATTTTGTCAGAATATTTGTCTCAATTATAGCTTGCTAAAGTTCGAAAATGGGTCACACAGGGTCAAAAACTAGGTCACTAGTACACTCTAGAGGCCATATTTCTGACCCGATCTTGATGAAATTTTGTCGAAATGTTGTCTTAATTATATTTTGGTCAAGTTCGAAAATGGGTCCCATGGGGTCAAAAACTAGGTCACTAGGTCAAATACTTGAAAAACCTTGTGTACACTCTAGACACCATGTATCACGACTCGATTCATCAATGGTATAACAGCCAGTAGAGCGTTCACAGGCCCTCTTGGGCCTCTTGTTCTGAAAGTAAGGTAAATTACTAAATATATATTTTTTTGTGTTGTAAATTTATAAAAACGTACCCATGAGTTCCTCCTGTCTGGCTGGCAGTTCCGGTGGCCATCGCAAACCGATTACGTAAGTGTGACGTCCTAATATGAACGTCCTGATGTCGAGTTTTAACCCTCGACCTGGTCTTGACGGTCTTCAACATTACCAGTCAGCCAGACGCGAGTTTGCAGACGAGATATCGTGGCTACATTGCAATTAAGCATGCCATTGCAATTAAGCATCCTTGCGATATTATGCTGAGGAATTCCGGCCCAAAGCAAACCCATCGCGTAATAGCGCTGGTTGTCTGTTAGAGGTGCATGTATTCAAAATTGAAAATGTTCTTTTTGTTTTTTCTGGTAGCCGACTATGAAAGAATTCCTTCACACATTGTGTTCATAGCCATGGATAAATATATGCATGTGCAAAGTATGTTTTCCGTGGATGTCGTAAAAAGAAAAGTAACGCTCTAGTGATTTCGATTTTTCAGTGCGATTTAAAGAAGATACATGCTCATGTATATTATTTAGATACATGGTATTGCTTTAAATTGGCTATTTCAGAATTTATGACAATTTAAAAATGTTGCATTTTTAAAGTCGTTCAGTGTATGCAAAAGAAGTCAATGAGTGACTCATATGTAATGGATAAAAGTGGTGAAAAGGAACATGTTATTGACATCAATGTGTGTTTATCATAATGTGGTTTTGCCAGAGTTATCTACCACTCTGACTGCAGCTACAGTGGGTGCCATTGTTCGCATTGACAGACTTTTGTAAATCTTCGCAAACAACTATTTTTCTGATCTTGAGCAATGTTGAGCGTTAGGAGGAGAGGTGGGTATTTCATCAAGTATGTCCTGCATGGTGCTGGGTGGGCTGGGCGGTAGAGGGCTCAACGCAACGCTAGTATATCTTGTTCTTTATTCAGGGTTTTTTCTAGGTGTCCCACGGGGCCGAAAAACGGACCCATTCCCAATGCAAAATAGTGTCTTATTTGCCACTGCAAAATAGTGTCTTATTTTCCCAATTGTTGAAAAAAAAATCCCAATCACAAAAAAAACAAGAGGTCAATGACCTTGAACTGATTGATTTTGATTTCAGGAAGTAGTCGCTACAGACTTGTTTTTTGAAAAATTATTTTTAGCCGTGGCGGCCATATTGAATTTCCGGCCGACCTGAAATTTTGCTAGGATCAATTAGACATCAAGAGCAACACTCCTGTGAAGTTTCATGAAAATCAGTCAAGTAGTTTCACAGGAATAGTCGCTACAAGTTTTCATTATATAACTCTATGTAAACAAAGATGACCGCTGACAGCCATGTTTAACGTCGAATCAAAATAATGTTTGACTCTGATAACCATCATGTCATGATGATCATTTTACAAAAAGTCCCATATCAATATCACTTATAGTTTTCAAGACGTAGTCGCTACAAACTTCTTTTTTAAAAAATCTAATTTTAGCTATGGTGGCCATCTTGAATTTCTGGCCGATCTGAAATTTTGCTAGGATCAATTAAACATTAAGAGCAACATTCCTGTAAAGTTTCATGAAAATCTGCCAAGTAGTTTCAAAGGATTAGTCGCTACAAGTTTTTACTATATAACTGTATGTAAACAAAGATGGCCACTGGCAGCCATGTTTAACGTTGAATCAAAACAATTTTTGACAAGGACCAACATCATGTCATGCTGATCATTTTACAAAAAGTCCAATATGAATATCACTTATAGTCTTCAAGTAGTAGTCGCTACAAACTTGTATTTTGAAAATCTATTTTTAGCCATGGCAGCCATCTTGAATTTCCGGGCAACCTGAAATTTTGCTAGGATCAATAAGACATCAAGAGCAACATTCCTGTGAAGTTTCATGAAAATCCGTCAAGTAGTTTCAGAGGAGTAGTCGCTACAAGTTTTCATCATATAACTCTATGTAAACAAAGATGGCCACTGGCAGCCATGTTTAACGTCGAATCAAAATAATGTTTGACTCTGATAACCATCATGTCATGCTGATCATTTTACAAAAAGTCCCATATCAATATCACTTATAGTTTTCAAGACGTAGTCGCTACAAACTTCTTTTTTAAAAAACTATTTTTAGCTGTGGCGGCCATCTTGAATTTCTGGCAGATCTGAAATTTTGCTAGGATCAATTAAACATTAAGAGCAACATTCCTGTAAAGTTTCATGAAAATCTGTCAAGTAGTTTCAAAGGAGTAGTCGCTACAAGTTTTTACTATATAACTGTATGTAAACAAAGATGGCCACTGGCAGCCATGTTTAACGTTGAATCAAAACGATTTTTGACAAGGACCAACATCATGTCATGCTGATCATTTTAGAAAAAGTCCCATATCAATATCACTTATAGTTTTCAAGAAGTAGTCGCTACAAACTTGTATTTTTAAAATTTATTTTTAGCCGTGGCGGCCATCTTGAATTTCCGGCCGACCTGAAATTTTGCTAGGATCAATTAGACATCAAGAGCAACATTCCTGTGAAGTTTCATGCAAATCCGTCAAGTAGTTTCAGAGGAGTAGTCGCTACAAGTTTTCATTATATAACTCTATGTAAACAAAGATGGCCGCTGGCAGCCATGTTTAACGTCGAATCAAAACGATTTTCGACAAGGACCAACATCATGTCATGCTGATCATTTTAGAAAAAGTCCCATATCAATATCACTTATAGTTTTCATGAAGAAGTCGCTACAAACTTGTTTTTTAAAAACCTATTTTTAGATCTGGCGGCCATCTTGGATTTCACATCAACATGAATTTTTGCAAGGATCAACTAGACTTCATGGGCAACATTTCTGTAAAGTTTCATGAAAATCCATTTAGTAGTTTCAGAGGAGAAGTCGCTACAAAAAAAAGTTTACGGACAGACGGACGACGGATGCCGCACCACGGTATAAGCTCTGCTGATCTCTGATCAGTAGAGCTAACTAGATTTTTTTTTTAAGTATGTTGTACTGATGCGCATCCCTTATGTTACATACTAATCAATATAAGTGGTATGTTATTGATGTAATAGGGTACCTCACCCAAACTTACAGAATGTTCACGTAAACAATTCTCAATTGGCCATTTTATCGATGAAAAAAATTCCCAATTTGGACGTTTTCACGATAGAAATTTACACGGGTCCTTTTTCCCAAAATACCTAGAAAAAGCCCTGCATATAGTTACAATAGTCTCGCTTTCATCTGGAAATAAATCAGTGATGTATCTACCGGTATCTAGTATTGCCATTGCAGTATGGGATATCATTTCATCTGGAAATAAATCAATGATGTATCTACTGGTATATAGTATTGCCATTGCAGCATGGGATATCATTTCATCTGGAAATAAATCAATGATGTATCTACTGGTATATAGTATTGCCATTGCTGTATGGGATATCATTTCATCTGGATATAAATCAATGATCTGTCTACCGGTATATAGTATTGCCATTGCAGTATGGGATATCATTTCATCTGGAAATAAATCAGTGATGTATCTACCGGTATATAGTATTGCCATTGCAGCATGGGATATCATTTAATCTGGAAATAAATCAATGATGTATCTGCTGGTATATAGTATTGTCATTGCTGTATGGGATATCATTTCATCTGGATATAAATCAATGATCTGTCTACCGGTATATAGTATTGCGATTGCAGCATGGGATATCATTTCATCTGGATATAAATCAATGATCTGTCTACCGGTATATAGTATTGCAATTGCAGTATGGGATATCATTTCATCTGGAAATAGGGGCGTCCGTGGCCGAGTGGTTAGAGTCTCTGACTTGCAATCACTTGCCCCTCACCGCTGTAGGTTCGATCCCTCAGGGGCCTAGGAATCTTTATGTGAGGAAGCTATCCAGCTGGCTTGCGGAACGTCGGTGGTTCTACCCAGGTGCCGCCCGTGCACGAAAATTGCCCGGAGGGGCACCTGGGGTCTTCCTCCACCAGTGGAAGCTGGAAAGTCGCCATATGACCTTAGCTGTTGGTGCGACTATAAAATCCAATTCAATTCAATTCATCTGGAAATAAATCAATGATGTGTCGACCGGTATCCAGTATTGCCATTGCAGCATGGGATATCATTTCAATCTGGATATAAATCAATGATCTGTCTACCGGTATATAGTATTGCAATTGCAGTATGGGATATCATTTTATCTGGAAATAAATCAATAATGTGTCTACCGGTATATAGGATTGCCATTGCAGCATGGGATATCATTTTCAAGCCTGTGCAATCAGTCGGTTAATTAGGCGAGCTACATGATGGATCTGTGGATTTCTTGTATTATTTTTGGTAGTTTCTGTTACATTTTATGGTTTATATTATATTTATTACAATATTGGAACTATAAACTTCTTGATGGCATTATTACCGGTATCCTATTTGAAGTATGTTCTTGGTGGCATTATTACCGGTATCCTGTGGAAGTATGTTCTTGGTGGCATTATTACCGGTATCCTGTGGAAGTATGTTCTTGGTGGCATTATTACCGGTATCCTGTGGAAGTATGTTCTTGGTGGCATTATTACCGGTATCCTATTTGAAGTATGTTCTTGGTGGCATTATTACCGGTATCCTGTGGAAGTATGTTCTTGGTGGCATTATTACCGGTATCCTGTGGAAGTATGTTCTTGGTGGCATTATTACCGGTATCCTGTGGAAGTATGTTCTTGGTGGCATTATTACCGGTATCCTATTGGAAGTATGTTCTTGGTGGCATTATTACCGGTATCCTGTGGAAGTATGTTCACTCGCATCATTATTACCGGTATCCTATTGGAAGTATGTTCTTGGTGGCATTATTACCGGTATCCTGTGGAAGTATGTTCACTCGCATCATTATTACCGTTATCCTATTGGAAGTATGTTCTTGGTGGCATTATTACCGGTATCCTGTGGAAGTATGTTCACTCGCATCATTATTACCGGTATCCTATTGGAAGTATGTTCTTGGTGGCATTATTACAGGAATCCTGTGGAAGTATGTTCACTCGCATCATTATTACCGGTATCCTATTGGAAGTATGTTCTTGGTGGCATTATTACCGGTATCCTATTGGAAGTATGTTCTTGGTGGCATTATTACCGGTATCCTATTGGAAGTATGTTCTTGGTGGCATTATTACCGGTATCCTATTGGAAGTATGTTCTTGGTGGCATTATTACCGGTATCCTGTGGAAGTATGTTCTTGGTGGCATTATTACCGGTATCCTATTGGAAGTATGTTCTTGGTGGCATTATTACCGGTATCCTATTGGAAGTATGTTCTTGGTGGCATTATTACCGGTATCCTGTGGAAGTATGTTCTTGGTGGCATTATTACCGGTATCCTGTGGAAGTATGTTCTTGGTGGCATTATTACCGGTATCCTGTGGAAGTATGTTCTTGGTGGCATTATTACCGGTATCCTGTGGAAGTATGTTCTTGGTGGCATTATTACCGGTATCCTATTGGAAGTATGTTCTTGGTGGCATTATTACCGGTATCCTATTGGAAGTATGTTCTTGGTGGCATTATTACCGGTATCCTATTGGAAGTATGTTCTTGGTGGCATTATTACCGGTATCCTATTGGAAGTATGTTCTTGGTGGCATTATTACCGGTATCCTGTGGAAGTATGTTCTTGGTGGCATTATTACCGGTATCCTATTGGAAGTATGTTCTTGGTGGCATTATTACCGGTATCCTATTGGAAGTATGTTCTTGGTGGCATTATTACCGGTATCCTGTGGAAGTATGTTCACTCGCATCATTATTACCGGTATCCTGTGGAAGTATGTTCTTGGTGGCATTATTACCGGTATCCTGTGGAAGTATGTTCACTCGCATCATTATTACCGGTATCCTGTGGAAGTATGTTCACTCGCATCATTATTACCGTTATCCTATTGGAAGTATGTTCTTGGTGGCATTATTACCGGTATCCTGTGGAAGTATGTTCACTCGCATCATTATTACCGGTATCCTGTGGAAGTATTTTCACTCGCATTTGTAATTTTGTTTGAAAGTTGAAAAGTAAAATATGTTGTTAACATACTCATTTATTTATTTAAGTCGTTAGCTTGACCGTTAATCCTTGGCACCAGATTTATTGGGAACATTTGTTAGTGCTTAAAATAGTGTATATTACATTTTGATAAATAGAGAGTACAACTTGAAATTGTCAGTGGAAAATTATATCATATATTGGTATGGAAAATCAATGTTTGTATATTATTTGAAAATCAATAAGTTTGTATATTTTTTGTGTGCTGTTGTCATACATTGTAACTACATGTATGTGTCCTGACTGTGGTCTTCGAAAATCTTCTTGGGCACTCTGTGTCATTACCCAAAAGGCTGGAAAATAAGGCTATTCCTTTAGCCAGGATGGAAGCAGTTCTGCATACCACTCTGTTGGATGGCAGCATTGAATTTTCTGTTGCTTCAGGGTGAGTAATATCCCATTTATTAATTAAAATTGTTTCCGTGACTGATGACACTCCCGTTATAAATGAATGCTCTTTGTTCCCCTGGGTTATAATCTGTGTTATTTTTTTGCCACTAATTTTGTTATATCTCGCATATTTTATTACTGGAGGACAAAACCTAGATGGCTAACATTGTCATACAATGCAAATTGTATTACTGATGACAAAACTGGATGAACTGTTTTCATTATTGATATAATAAAAATAGATGTGACAACTTTGCAACATAAAACAATGAAATACTACTTGTGATGGACATCTGGATTGGAACATGACTGGCATAATACCCCATTCTACCCTTTTGAAGGGAAATTCTTTAATTGTATCATTCATAACTCTATATAATGTAGTTCTCTCATAGAAAAAATGTGTTTTATGAAATTATTTCTTTTTAATAATGTCATTCATTATTTTGCCAAAATTTCAGATCAAAGCAAATGCAGGCTAGGAGATATTCCATCTTGTGTTATTATGACACTTCAAAGGGTGATTATTCTCCTGTCCTGTTATTCAAGTGTCAGATATTCTTTCAGTATATTTTTTTTATGAATTAAACCAATTTTCCTATTCAGATTTATACCTACTGTTATGACAGGTTATTAAATGTGATAATTGCCATCATTGATTGCTGTACAGCCTTACTCATCGAGCATTAGTGGACCTCACTTGCATTTCAGCATTGTGCAAACTTTCCTTTTTGTTAAATGATTCAGATTAAGAGATTCTTTTTGTGAGGGTTTTTGCTAATAATTATCTGTCTAGAACACTGTAATTGTCCATCAGTTGCACAATGCAAGTATGGATAAACTCTTTCAATTTCAAATTGACAAAACATTTGAATTATTGATATTGTACTTCTTTCATTTTGGGTGCAGTGAACAGCTGTAAGTGTTAATCGACTGTTGCTAAAGTTGTTGAGTCATTAATAAAAAAACGTGAGAATTTGTCTGAGCGGGAACTGTCATGTAATGTCATTATTTGTCATCTGGTGTTTTGAAGGAAATACAGATATTGACAGCCTATTCTTTATTATTAGTCAGATATTTCTTTTTTTTTCTTCTTTTTTTTTTTTGGCACAATGTTGTTGCTGCAGTACTTGAGTCAATTGTAATATCGGTTATATTATGTGGTTATATTATGTGGTAATATGTGTATTGGTTTTGTCATTTATTCCATTTATTATGTGGTTATATTATGTGTACTGGTTTTGTCCTAAAATCTGTTTTTGCATTTATTTAGAAGCCAAAAACATTTCTAGGCACGCGTTGATGCAGTGTTGTCATGCAAGGTCAATAACTCTTCCAGGCATGTGCTGATGCAAAGTTGTTATACAAGGCAAATAACTCTTCTAGGCATGTGTTGATGCAATGTTGTCATACAATACCAATAACTCTTCTAGGCATGTGTTGATGTAATGTTGTTATACAAGGCCAATAACTCTTCTAGACTTGTGTTAATGCAATGTTGTTATACAAGGTCAATAACTCTTCTACGCATGTGATGCAATGTTATAGAAGACCAATATCTCTTCTAGACATGTGTTGATGCAGTGTTGTTATACAAGGCCAATAACCCTCTCTGCATGTGTTGATGCAATGTTGTTATACAAGGCCAATAACCCTTCTACACATGTGTTGATGCAGTGTTATAGAAGACCAATAACTCTTCAAGACATATGTTGATGTAGTGTTGTTATACAAGGCCAATAACCTTTCTACGCATGTGTTGATGCAATGTTGTTATAAAAGACCAATACTCTTCCAGACATATGTTGATGCAATGTTGTTATACAATAACTCTTCTAGGCATGTGTTGTTGTACCATATCTCATCTACCTGTGTGGTTGCTGTCCCAATATAACTGAATGGGATTTAATTTAATTTTCTTTTTGTCTGCTTAGAGTCTCAGAGCCAAATGGCCTGACAGTATTTAGGAAAATGGGCACTTAAAAAGGTTAAGTTTTTCGTGGGGTTTATGGGTTTAACTTAAAAGTAACAAATACTTATATTTCTATTCTTAAGGGCCTAAAATTAATGGACACTTATTATTTTACACAGTAATATGTGCTGTCCTAGGTTACACACAGTAATATGTGCTGTCCTAGGTTATGCTTCCATTCTACACAGTAATATGTGCTGTCCTAAGTTGTGCTTCCATTCTACACAGTAATATGTGCTGTCCTAGGTTGTGCTTCCATTCTACACAGTAAAATGTGCTGCCCTAGGTTATGCTTCCATTCTACACAGTAATATGTGCTGTCCTAGGTTATGCTTCCATTCTATTATGCAGTAATATGTGCTATCCTAGGCTATGTTTCCATTCTACACAGTAATATGTGCTGTCCTAGGTTATGCTTCCATTCTACGCAGTAATATGTGCTGTCCTAGGTTATGCTTCCGTTCTACGCAGTAATATGTGCTGTCCTAGGTTGTGCTTCCATTCTACACAGTAATATGTGCTGCCCTAGGTTGTGCTTCCATTCTACACAGTCTATGCTTCCATTCTACACGGTAACATGTGCTGTCCTAGGTTATGCTTCCATTCTACGCAGTAATATGTGCTGTCCTAGGCTATGCTTCCATTCTACACAGTAATATGTGCTGTCCTAGGTTATGCTTCCATTCTACACAGTAATATGTGCTGTCCTAGGTTATGCTTCCATTCTACACAGTAATATGTGCTGTCCTAGGTTATGCTTCCATTCAAAATATAATATGTGCCATCCTAGGTTATGCTTCCATTCAAAAAATAATATGTGCTGTTCTAGATTACGCTTCCATTCTACACAGTAATATGTGCTGTCCTAGGTTATGCTTCCATTCTACACAGTAATATGTGCTGTCCTAGGTTATGCTTCCATTCTACACAGTAATATGTGCTGTCCTAGGTTATGCTTCCATTCTACACAGTAATATGTGCTGTCCTAGGTTATGCTTCCATTCTACACAGTAATATGTACTGTCCTAGTTTATGCTTCCATTCTACACAGTAATATGTACTGTTCTAGGTTATGCTTCCATTCTACACAGTAATATGTGCTGTCCTAGGTTATGCTTCCATTCTACACAGTAATATGTGCTGTCCTAGGTTATGCTTCCATTTTACACAGTAATATGTACTGTCCTAGGTTATGCTTCCATTCTACACAGTTATATGTGCTGTCCTAGGTTATGCTTCCATTTTACACAGTAATATGTGCTGTCCTAGGTTATGCTTCCATTCTACACAGTAATATGTGCTGTCCTAGGTTATGCTTCCATTCTACACAGTAATATGTGCTGTCCTAGGTTATGCTTCCATTCTACACAGTAATATGTGCTGTCCTAGGTTATGCTTCCATTTTACACAGTAATATGTGCTGTCCTAGGTTATGCTTCCATTCTACACAGTAATATGTGCTGTCCTAGGTTATGCTTCCATTTTACACAGTAATATGTGCTGTCCTAGGTTATGCTTCCATTCTACACAGTAATATGTGCTGTCCTAGGTTATGCTTCCATTCTACACAGTAATATGTGCTGTCCTAGGTTATGCTTCCATTCTACACAGTAATATGTGCTGTCCTAGGTTATGCTTCCATTCTACACAGTAATATGAGCTGTCCTAGGTTATGCTTCCATTCCAAATATATGGTGGATCCTGACCTACTATGGTGGATCCTGACCTACCTGGTGCTTACACCATATTTTGATTGATATGACATTTTTATGACAAATTGGAACATTAAAAATCAAGATTCTTCTAGAAAAGTCTCTAATGATGAAGAAAGGAAATAAGAACTATTACTTCCAGGAAATAACCCGCACCGGGTCAAGTAAATCTAATTAGCGCTTGAACAGGATCTGGAGGCAAAGAGAATAGTCGTAGAAATTCCTATCGTATTATATCAATCACTAGAAATGAATGTGTGTTTACATGCAAGCAAAATTTGTTATTTACTAAATGCTTGTTAGAGCTGAAGCACTGTTGATCTCTACCAAGCTTGACCAGGATGTTGATATCAATGAAAGCTCATCCATGGTCGAGAGGGTAAATACGCTGCGTTAGAAACCTTCTCGCCTCTCACCTCTGCGTGTTTGAACCCCACTGGGAGCTCTACTTGTCAAGGGATGGCAGAAGGTATACAGTACTGGTTCTACCCAGGAATAAGTGGGTGGTCTGCCTCGACCACTAAAATACATCATACATAGTGTAAAATGTGCTGAAAATGATGTTGAACATTATTCAAGCAAACAAACAAATGAAAGATCTAACATTCGAAAAAAACCAGCTTTTAGGGATTAATAACACAGGAATTATGGCCCTTGAGATTTATTGAAAAACGCTTTAGTTTGCTTCCTTAACAGTATAGCTCCATGTTTCATCTTCTTGTTGTTCATGTAGCAATGTTAGCCAATAGAGTGCCTCCGTGCCCTCTTGGGCCTATTGTTTATAGCCAGGATCAATGATGTAACTTCGTCCGAAGTTCTTCGTGTTTAACCAATGAAATCTCACATGCATGCTTCATTAAAGTCGCTATCAGCCAACAACAGGCAACTTTTACAACAGTTGTACCTACTCACAATAAGGTAAATATGTTGCAGATCCCAACACTGTAGCTGCAATATAAATGCTGTAACAATCTCCTGATCCTTGTCAAAACATCAAATTATGAGTTACCAACTACATATATTCAATTATGGGTATGTTAAGTACCAATGAATAAATCTACTTTTAATCATCACATATGCATTATTTTATGACCTCAACAAATGGCTAGAGTTTGGAAGAACGGTTTTGTAGTGAACATTGTCAGTTTAGTTTCTTTAACAACAAAAGCATGATGTAATAAATGTTGATGATAATTCACATCATAGCCAAGTTAACAGTAATTATCAGTGGAGTACATACAACTTTTCTCCAGCTTGACTTTCTGTATGTTTACACTTGAAACTTTAAACAAACTCTCAAGCATATCAGTGTAATAAATCTAGATGTTTGAGTGTCTTTTGCATGTCAAAAGTTCCTCTGGATAATTTGTATATTTTAACTGTAAAAAATATAAGCAGTAACAAATCTGGATATTTTCTCCATTCCTAACATGTCATAAATGCCCTTTGATTTGGTCCTTGGGAAGGGGTCTGTAACATGTTGGCTGTGTCAGAATAATTTATTGGTCTCTTTAAAGTGTCAAAATGTCAAACTAACTTGTAGCATTATAATGTTGATTAAACTATATTTTTGTTTACCAATTACAATTACCAAACATACTGTTCCTGTTTATTTATTAGTTACTTATAATTACTGTATAATGAATAATGTGTCATTTGTGGTTATATTTAGCAATAAGAAATTGTGCCAAAAGTGACATTTATTTTATTTTTTCTATTTTTATATATGACCTTGAATAAACAGAAATGTTTTATTTATGACTGGGTGTGAAAATTCTATAACTATATTCTATAAGTAAGTGATTTTATCCTGTGTAAGTCAATTTTAATATTTGATGTAATCAGTTGTTTTTCAATTATTTCCTGTTGAATTTTAAGTTTTAAGGCCATGTTATTGATAATGGGGAGCAGGGAGGGGTGGGAACAGGGATACAGAATAACACATAAAAGATGGGATGGAAAACAGCTTTTTTCTATAATACAGAATAACTGGAGCTAGTGGAGTAAGGCACACCTCTTAACATTGATGTAAAGTGAGTTGTGCATCTTGAAAATGGTATAGAACTTGGGGACGGTGAAGTAAAACAAATATATTTGAAAATATAGGATATATTGTGTGTTTTTTTGGTGGGACAGGGGTGAGGGAGGTTAACTGCAATATTATAGAGTCATCACAGGCCTTACCCAAGGCCATGCTGTTTATCTCATAAATATTTAACCTTGCTACTGCTTTAAAAGCTATTACATGTGTGTATTCCTATTAACGTTATTTTCTGATATTTAGGGCCGGTAATCATAAATCACATCAATAACTTATTAATAACCTCCATATGATGCGGATGCCCATTTACCTTGTTCGCTGGTCTGTTTTGGCCATTATTTGAGGCATACACTGAAACATGGCTTGGCCTCATTAGCCTGTCCTGGCCTGGCCTGGCCTAAGATAAATTGGTCCCTTGGGGCTAGTTTAGGTCAGGCCAAGGAGTCATGGGTTCAAAACTGGGGTTAATGTTTGCGTATCCAAGGTCATGTATGTTATTTCTACACGTTCAGTGGCTCACATTAAGGTTAGCACCTCTCTCATGGGACAATGCAGCTGTACGGAGTATGTTAGGAATTGTACACCTTGTGAGGGTAATTCCGAAATAAAAATTTGATAGTTATCATGTTGAAACAACACATTTTTATCTTCATATGATCAAATGCAACCAGTTTATGATGTAATGGAAAAATGTTTTTATTAATGTGAAATAGACAATTGACATGGAATAATGGAAACAAATATAATTTCTAAGCAATTAACTTCAAGCACTTAATGCAACAATCACATGATTATAGCATTTAAAACATATCCCTTTTCGTTGTTGGCATAATTATATTGCGTTTTATATTTTGAACTTTAAACAAGTTCTCATAAACCAAATGCATATGAAGTTGCAATCCTCTGGAACAAGCAACCACACAATACAATTATAACACACTAGCTTACAGCAATATCTGGTGTTAATAATTTGGCTCCTTTAAATCCTTAATCTCTTTAAAGAGACATCTCTCTAGCTTAAAGAGACATCTTTTTAGTTTAAAGAGACATCTCTCTAGCTAAAAAGGACATCTCTCTAGCATAAAGAGACATCTCTCTAGCTTAAAGAGACATCTCTCCAGCTTAAAGAGACATCTCTCTAGCATAAAGACACATCAACGTCCGTCCGTTAACTTTTGCTTAAATGACGTTTTTGCATAAACCGCTTGGCTGATTTTAACCAAACTTCACATGGATGATCCTGAGGTCAAAGCTGTCAAATTTATACGAATTAGGTCCAAGATGGCCGCCATTACCATATATGGCCAGACAGCTTATTTTCAAGAACCACTGAACATATTTTGACAGTTTTTCTTTATTAATGATTGCCAAGACTATAGAAATTGTACAAATGAAGTTCCCATGGTCAACAACTTATATAGGGAACAACTTAAACAGTTTTTTTGAACAACTTACCAGTAAAACAGTTTTTTTCTCTGAAACCACAAGGCACATAGCTCTCATATATTACATGTAGCATCAGCTTATGGTCTTCTATCAAGTTTGTTCAAATGGTGACCTTGGGGTCAAACCTGGCCCCGCCCCAGAGGTCACAAGTTTTGCATAGACTTATAATCAACACAGTTGCTCCCAACAAGGGTAGAGAAAAGTAAATGTTGCATTTTGTTGAAATGTTCGTTAAAAAATATTATTTTACTGAAAATCATAAATAGGCTCAGTGGTGCCATTGGTAAACCAGAGCGTTAGACCCTGTTCTAAAATAGTTTTGAAATATAGTACGTGTTTGAATCTTATAGACAAAACAAAACAATATTTTTCTCTCATTACTATCAACATAACATGATATTATTTTTCCCTCAACAGTTATTTAATTAAAGATTCCATAGTTTTAGAAAGAAAACAATATATGCAAAATCACTCTGAAATGAAGTTTAAATGTACATCCTTTAGAATAATAAAGAACTCGGATTTAATAGTGGTTTGATGGATCCCAGCAACCATTCATTATTGTAACTTGTTTACAATTCTAGGGAGCTGACCCTGATCTGACCAGACAAAACCCATTAATGTCCCATCATTTAGTTTTACAAGGTGATTATAATTCGGCCAAATAGTTATATGGTAAAGCAATACGATACGATAGCAACAGGACACGCTTTTGAACACTTAAACATTTTCTATCTAATATTGACCTTTGTTTTTAAGATCGATTAGTATTCTAGCTTTCATATGCTTTTAACCTTTGCCACAAACACATTGCATAAACCGACGGTTATTACCACTTTTAAATACGTCTTGGTCATGTGAAAATCTACTCAAGAACATTATATCCCACGTTTTAAGTTTCTATCTTTAAAGAATCTTATTTTCAAATATGGTTCACACAATTTACTTTTATGTCTAAACAGGGACTCAGATACAATGTAAGATAGACGGGTCCTGGTCTAAACAATTAACGCCAAACTAACCAAATTTTGTAAAGTGAGTTGTGCATCTTGAAAATTGTCACCGAAGGACCATTTTCAAAGATTTTAGATATGGTAACCTTGAAATTCAGCTTTTATTATGTCGGAATATAAAAATGCCCATTTTTGAGGTAAAAGGACAGCTATGCTAAGGTTTGCCTGATAGCTCTTGTAGTTTTCGCGTAATCAAAACAAATATAAAGCGAAATAAACAAGATCATATCAACCAACATCCGTTGATATAAGTTCCTATCATAATTATAAAGCATACATTTGAATGTGAACACCGCCTCTATTAAAATACCACCTGCTCTTAGACTATACACCATTTAAGTACTCAAGTGTATAGTTGTTGTTTATTGAAAATGCACCTGTATTCAGAGAACAACTTTACTTGTCCTTTTAGTGGTCTCTTAATAAATATTTGACTAAAATTCAATTCATCTGCCCATCTATATACATCAATCATTATATCCATGATATAATCCCATTACATATACAATAAAAAGTATGTATTACCAACCCACCAACCCCTTAGGTAATATATGCAATCAAATACTATATAGAGTCTATTACACTACACATCCTACCATCCAGAAACCCATCCATATATCCACCCTACCAAAAGAACCACTCACCCTTTCAACCATCCATCCACCTATCCATTAACACACTACTTATTCAATTTTATTTACCACCCATCCACCATCTCACCCTTCGAAAATCATTGTACCAATATATCCTTAATTTATTCATTGAATCATTATCATTGCATTAATATATTGTTGTATATCCTGCCATTCATTTATCAATCACTCAATCGTATTATCAATTTCAAACATTAATTTATTTTATTATTCATATCATCCTTATATATTATTGTATTCCCATTTGCACAAGTTTATGTTCCTTCCTTCTAACGTTTCCCATGATTAAAAGCATTGACATATCATAAGCAATGCTAATCCAATGCAATCAAATAACAGGATGAATTATAGTTATCTGAAGTTTAGAACTTTGTGAATGCCCCTCATTGTGAAGTTGGTCAATCGAACCTGACTAAGGACATGACCTAGAATAATAACAATTAAGGTAAACAAGGTTTAGGCCAGGCCAGGCCAATGAGGCCAAGCCATGTTTCAGTGTATGCCATTATTTGATCCTAGTGACCTCCCATACCCCTCCCACTGCATTAGCAACAGCTGTTTGTTAATTGTTGAAAATCAAATCAGGACTTTTACTGGAAGCAGATGCAGGAGATGTCTGTGTACTATGTACATTATGATTACATAAGGTAACTAATGTACATTTTAAATCGAAAACATCCCGAAAAAGAATGTTTTGTGTATTTTAGATATTTCAGGTTAATAAGTTGATAGTAAGTCATGCTTGATGTTCATATACTTAGACATGTTGGAATCGTTAACAACAATGCTATTAGTCGGTTATATCTGCGAATGTGGTTTACCGTTTTGATGTCATATACAACATTTGTAGAAACCTTTTGTCCATGCATGACTTGGTATCCATGTTCACACAGTGATGTGCTGTCTTACTTATTGCATTACAAAACACTTCTTGATTTCTATTCTTAGGTTCAGTTGTATATGTCTAGTTGTGCTGTATGTCACTTGTTACATTACAATCAAGTTCTTGATTTCTTTTCCAGGTTCAATAGAGCTGAGAGAAGACACGGTAGAAAACCTGCTGTCCACAGCGTGTATGTTACAACTGTCTGAGGTGGTGGAAGCATGCTGTAACTTTCTCATGAAACAACTCCATCCTTCCAACTGTATCGGTATACGACAATTCGCTGATGCACAGGGATGCTCAGATCTGTATAAAGTGGCCAATAATTATGTCATGGTAAATTGCTTTTTTCCCCTTTGACTATAATGTGCTACCAAGGCCACTTTCATACAAAACTTAGCGGTATCTTGCTATTTTCACAAATGTCGGAGTCTTAAAAATCTATTGATATACATCTTCTCACTAACGTAATTCTTCAGTGTATTTGGTATGCTTGAAAAAAGGAATATGAGAGCTTGTTAACTATTTAATTGAAGAGGCTACAATTTTCAATCTACAGCAAAAACATGGTAATTAACTGAAAATTATATATTTTTAGGAGAGGTTTGGTGAGGTTATGAACACTCAGGAATTCTTGATTCTACCTCCGGAGGAAGTGGCCAAGCTTCTCGCCAGCGATGACCTCAACATCCAGAGCGAGGAGATCATCTACTCCGCCCTAGTCATGTGGATTAACCACGATATCATCAATCGCAAAAAATTCCTGGCCAAGCTCATGTCACACATTCGCCTACCACTCATGTCACCTCAGGTATGTCTTCTACATTCTCATTGGTTAGTTGGGTTGTAAGACCACTAGAGAATACATTCTCATTGGCTAACTCAGTTCATATGTTGAAAGTCACTTTTATGGGATCTATTTTCTCATTGGTTAGTTTAGGTCATAAGTCTATGAGGGAATACAGAATACATTTATGATTGGATAACTCAGTTCATGTGATACAACTTTGCCAGATTTGTCTACTGCTCGTGTCAGTTTAAGAAAGTTGTTTTCTCATTGGTAAGTTTGGATCATAAGACCACTAGGGAATACATTCTCATAGCCTAGCTCAGTTCAGTGGATTAAACTTGGCCAAGCTATTGTGTCAAACGGACTTGTTTCCAGGCCTAGGCTTAAACTGTTTCTTTACCATCATATGCGATTGAAGAGGAAATCAGTAATTTTATAGGCCTGTTTTTGCAGTCATAGTTGCAGATGTTAACAGTTCACAGCTGTATGCAATATTTGCAAAAACACACAATTTGTAAAATTATAACTCAAAGGATAATACACAAAAAAACTAACTACAGACATTTAATAT
The DNA here is from genome assembly GCA_037043455.1 of Cyrtodaria siliqua. Lineage (NCBI taxonomy): Eukaryota > Metazoa > Mollusca > Bivalvia > Adapedonta > Hiatellidae > Cyrtodaria > Cyrtodaria siliqua. The sequence continues at coordinate 194,913 of JAWPHD010003507.1, read as the reverse complement.
GATAATACAAAACACAGATGACTGAGATATGTTCTTTGTAACATATATTTGATAAAATTGAAAATGGATTCTAAATGAAAAAGGGAAAAAAATTGTTTCATCTCAGATTATTTGTCATTTTTGCCTTATGATAAAGGAATGAATTGGATTTTAAATAAAAACAAGTTAAAAAGCATGCCCAGATAATTTGTCATTTAATGTTGTCTTTTGACAAAGGAATGATGATGTTGAATTAAAACAGTTGACATTTTTGTCTTGCCTTTTTGAAAAAATGCGAGACATAGGTGCTGCTAATGTTGGCAGGCTCGACGGCGTCAACATATTGTATTATAACTTTTTTGTCCTTGGGAGTAGAATGTTCAAATTTCATATATAACCTCCTGGCCATTGTCCGTCTTAATGCCAATAACTTCCAGCCCTCCAACTGACCTTTGGTCCGAGTCAAGGTCACTTAAATACATGTACCATCACTAAATTTTAACGCCAGGAGGTTATATATAAAATTTGAACATTCTACTCCCAAGGCCAAGAAAGTTATAATGCCATATGTTAGCGTTAAGATTTTTGTTAAGATTTTTGTAAGGGGTTTGGTTAAGATTTTTGTTAAGGTTTTGGTTAAATTTTGCGTTAAAGTTCTTATAACTTTGTAGTAGAGTGTTCAAATTTCATATATAACATCACAGGTTATTGATCTTCTTATTACAGTACATATCACCCTCCAACTGGCCCTGTTTCGAAAAAATGTGTTAAACTGCGTTAAATTCTTATAACTTTTTTGTTCTTTGGAGCAGAAATTTCAAATTTCATATATAACATCCTTGTCATTGTCCGTCTTAATGCCAGTAACTTCCAGCTCTGCAACTGACGATGGGTCGGAGACAAGGTCACTTAAATATATGTACCGTCTTCAAAAACTGTGTTAAAATGTGCGTTAAATTATTTTACTTTTTAGCTCTACTGGCTTATGGGATGGCGAGTTGTCCGTCGTCTGTCGTCCGTCCGTCGTCAGTCTGTCGTCCGTCCGTCGTCCGTCCGTCGTTCGTTAACTTTTGCCTTGTGAACACTCTAGGGCCTTCATTATTAATCAAATCTTTATGAAACTTTGCCAGTGTCTTGCTCGGACAGGTTCGAAAACCAGCCAGATCGGATTAATTTCACCGGAGTTATGGCCCTTGTTTTGCTGAAAAATGCCATATTAAGCCTTGTGAACACTCTAGCACCTTCATTTATTATTTGATCTTTACCAAACTTGCACGGATTGTTAATATCAATAAAAGCTCGGACAAGTTCAAAAACAGCTAAATTGTTTCAGTAACACCAGAGTTATGACCCTTGTTTTTTTTGAAAAATGCTATTTCTGCCTTGTGAACGCTCTAGCACCTTCATTTATTATTTGATCTTTACCAAACTTGCACAGATTGTTAATACCAATGAAAACTTGGACAAGTTCAGAAAACAGCTAAATTGTGTCGTAACACCAGAGTTATGGCCCTTGTTTTTAGCTCTACTGATCAGAGATCAGCAGAGCTTATGCCGTGGTGCGGCGTCGTCCGTCCGTCCGTCTGTCCGTCTGTCTGTCCGTAAACTTTTATTTGTAGCGACTTCACAGCTGAAACTACTGGATGGATATTCATGAAACTTTACAGAAATGTTGCCCATAAAGTCTAGTTGATCCTAGCAAAAATTCATGTTGATGTGAAATCCAAGATGGCCGCCAAAGCTAAAAATAGAGTTTTAAAATACAAGTTTGTAGCGACTTCTTCTTGAAAACTATAAGTGATATTGATATGGGACTTTTTCTAAAATGATCAGCATGACATGATGTTGATCCTAGTCAAAAATCGTTTTGATTCAACGTTAAACATGGCTGCCAGCGGCCATCTTTGTTTACATAGAGTTATATAGTAAAAACTTGTAGCGACTACTTCTCTGAAACTACTTGGCGGATTGTCATGAAACTTTACAGGAATGTTGCTCTTGATGTCTAATTGATCCTAGAAAAATTTCAGGTCGGCCGGAAATTCAAGATGGCCGTCACAGCTAAAAATAGATTTTTAAAAAATAAGTTTGTAGCGACTACTTCTTGAAAACTATAAGTGATATTGATATGGGACTTTTTCTAAAATGATCAGCATTACATGATGTTGATCCTAGTCAAAAATTGTTTTGATTCAACGTTAAACATGGCTGCCAGCGGCCATCTTTGTTTACATAGAGTTATATAATAAAAACTTGTAGCGACTACTCCTCTGAAACTACTTGGCGGATTGTCATGAAACTTTACAGGAATGTTGCTCTTGATGTCTTATTGATCCTAGAAAAATTTCAGGTCAGCCAGAAATTCAAGATGGCCGTCACAGCTAAAAATAGATTTTTAAAAAATAAGTTTGTAGCGACTACTTCTTGAAAACTATAAGTGATATTGATATGGGACTTTTTCTAAAATGATCAGCATGACATGATGTAGATCCTTGTGGAAAATTATTTTGATTCGACGTTAAACATGGCTGCCAGTGGCCATCTTTGGTTACATAGTGTTATATAGTAAAAACTTGTAGCGACTACTCCTCTGAAACTACTTGACGGATGTTCATGAAACTTCACAGGAATGTTGCTCTTGATGTCTAGTTGATCCTAGAAAAATTTCAGGTCGGCCGGAAATTCAAGATGGCCGCCACAGCTAAAAATAGATTTAAAATAAATAAGTTTGTAGCGACTACTTCTTCAAAACAATAAGAGATATTGATATGGGACTTTTTCTAAAATGATCAGTATGACATGATGTTGGTCCTTGTCGAAAATCGTTTTGATTTGACCTTAAACATGGCTGCTTTGTTTACATAGAGTTATATAATGAAAACTTGTAGCGACTACTTCTTTGAAACTACCTGACGGATTTTCATGAAACTTCACAGGAATGTTGCTCTTAATGTCTTATTGATCTTAGCAAAATTTCAGGTCGGCCGGAAATTCAAGATGGCCGCCACGGTTAAAAATAGATTTTCAAAAAACAAGTCTGTAGGGACTACTTCCTGAAAACAAAATCAATCAGTAGAGCTTCAAGGTCATTGACCTCTTGTTTCTGAAAAATCTCATTTTCTGCCTTGTGAACACTCCAGCACCTTCATTTATTATTTGATCTTTACCAAACTTGCACATATTAATAATACCAATAAAAGCTTGGACAAGTTCGAAAATCAGCTAAATTGGGTCAGTAACACCAGAGTTATGGCCCTTTTTTTTCTGAAAAATGCCATTTTATGCCTTGTGAACACTCTAGCACCTTCATTTATTATTTGATCTTTACCAAACTTGCACAGATATTTAATACTAATGAAAGCTCGGACAAGTTAGAAAAACAGCTAAATTGTTTCAGTAACACCAGAGTTATGGCCCTTGTTTTTTCTGAAAAATCTCATTTTCTGCCTTGTGAACACTCTAGCACATTCATTTATTATTTGATCTTTACCAAACTTGCACAGATTGTTAATACCAATGAAAGCTCAGACAAGTTTGAAAACCAGCTAAATTGGGTCGGTAACACCAGAGTTATGGCCCTTGTTTTTTCTGAAAAATGCCATTTTCTGCCTTGTGAACACTAGCTTCTTTATTTATTATTTGATCTTTACCAAACTTGCACAGATTGTTAGTAACAATGAAAGCTTCGTTAATTTGATAGGGCCTTTATCTTTCAGCCGATCTTTACCAGATTGTTTATATCAATGAAAGCTCAGACAAATTTGAAAATCAGCCAGATCGGACCAGTAACAGCGGAGTTATGGCCCTTGATTTAGTTAAAAATGCTATATTTTGCCTCGTTAAGATGATAGGGCCTTCATTTTTAATGCGATCTTTACCAAACTTTACCAGATTGTTAATATCAATGACAGCTCAGATAAATTTGAAAAACAGCCACATCGGACCAGTAACAGTGGAGTTATGGTCCTTGATTTAGTTAAAAATCCTATATTTTGCCTCGTTAAGACGATAGGGCCTTCATCTTTCATCCGATCTTTACGAAACATTACCAGATTGTTAATATCAATGAAAGCTCGGACAAGTTCGAAAAACATCCAGATTGGACCATTTACATTGGAGTCATGGCCCTTGATTTTCTGAAATATGCTATATCTTGGCCTTATTAAGACGAAAGAGCTTTCATTTGGCCAGATTTCATTGAAACTTTGCAGGGATGATCAGTACCAAGCCTAGTTGTACATAGTCACCGTGTTCCAGTTTAATTTTTGGCGGAGTTATAGCCCTTTAAAAGTTTTAATGCACAAACTTTGTTCTGACTAGTTCTCCTGAACCCCTGGCCGGATTAAACAAATCTTTTTAAGGATGATCAATTCTATGTCTAGTTGTGCAAATCATCGCCGAGTTCTGGTTGAATGATTTTTGGCGGAGTTATGGCCTTTTAAATGTTTTAATACACAAACTTTGTCCAGATTAGTCTCTTCTGAACTCTTTGCTAGATTTTTGCGAATCTTGGCGGGGATGATCAGTACTAAGCCTAGTTGCACCTGTCTTGGCCATGTTCTGGTTGAATGAATTTTGGCAGAGTTATGAGCCCTCAAAGGTTTTAATACACTAACTTTGTCTAGACTAGTTCTCCTGAACCTCTGGCTCGATATCAAAGAAACTTTTCAGGGATGATCAGTACCAAGCCTAGTTGCGTATATCATCACCATGTTCCGGTTGAATGATTTTTGAAAGACTTGTGGCCCCTTATACATAAACTTTATCTTGAGCCAGTAGAGCGTCCACAGGCCCTCTTATTTGTCCTTTAGAGTAGAGTGTTCAAATTTCATATATAACATAACTGGTTATTGTTCTTATTCTAATAACTTTCCAAATGAATTTCACAATACATCTAACATCTCCAAATTTCAAATTTGACTATGTTGAGCAATATAATATTGTGGAGTACCAGATTTCATATCTAAACTCACTGCCACTGGACATTGTTCTTGGCCATTCATAAACTTTATTTTGCTTCTGTTTTAACTACATACACATTTCAATCTCTGTACATTTCAATGTGAGTTTTATAAGGTTTGACAGGAACAAAATTACCTGGGTAATTTGATACTCCAGTAAAAGTTTATCCTTTATAATTGTTTTTGTTTCAAATTACCTGGCTATAGAACAACAGTGTTGGTTTTAAAAATAAAGACATTACAAACAGAAATGGAGAGTAAACTGTCAAATATAATTACTATTGTATTGTGTTACAGTAGTTACAGTACAGACCACCATAACTCTTTCATATTAGTGTGAACTTTTTTATATGGATTGTAAGAATCACTCTCAATGTCTTCCTAGGTAGAACTGAATTGTATTGAATGTTGTTTAACGGCTCATCAACAGAGTATAGATTATTTAGAGCTGCCCCAGAGAGAGGGGAAGGATACATAGGAATCTGGGAACCGTGTCCTACTCTTATTATCAAATAGATTCCTATGGTTCTTTAACGTGCTCTGGGGATAGACCGATACACGAGACCGCCCGGTTTACGTCCCCATCCGACGGACAGGCTAAGGGAAAGTGTCTTTCCCAAGACACACCGATGAAACTCAGTGGCACCATGGAGGATTGAACCCGGGGCCTCCGGTTGCAAATACGCCTCGCTATCGACTGCGCCACCTTCCTAGGTAATACCAATACTAACCAATGCAGATAAAGTGTCTTGCTCAGGGACACAACACATGATTCTTTTTATATTAGTATGTGTTCAAAATGTAAATGAGTGTCCGTGCATTAAACTTTAACATATCAACACATTTTCTGGTTCCCTGCATCAAGCCAAATCTGAAAATCTTTTTATTTAGAGCACCTCCCAAAATTCAACTTTCTTGTTATGGGCTATTTTTAGAAATTTGGCACTTCAGTGTTTTATTTTTTCCCCTTTGAGGTAGTCCAATATGAAGTATGTTTCTGAGGTATTTTTGAGGCTGAATCTAAATCTGTCATCGGTTTTGTTTATATAGCCAGTGTTAATTGCTATTGCAATGCCAGCAGCAACATCACATTAATTCGGCTGACATTTCTTGATAAAACATGATACCCTTAGATTAAAATGTCATTTTGTAAAACAATACAATTTGACAAACTGGATAATTGCATCAATTATACAGCAAGTCAATATAACCTATATGTTGACAAACATTTAATACACAACAACCAAATTTAAGATCAATTTCAATTTTTTCTCTGTAACTTTGAGATTATAAAGCACAAGATACATATATAATTATGTTAACGACATTACACAACTACAATACTGAATATTCCAATGATATCTTCTTCAGACGGTACATGTATTTAAGTGGACTTTTCATTTCTCTATATCCAAAACATGTAAAGATTCTGGAAATAAATGTTACTAAACAAGTAAAAAAAACGTTCTTCCTCTCTCCTTGGGCTTTCTTCCTCTCTCCTTGGGGTGGCTCTAAATATTTTATTTATGGACAGTGTCCCTTTAATACTGATAAATGGAAAACATACCGTATAACTCTGCCGAAATGAAAGTCAGAGTTATTGACCATGGATAATGACGTTCCTTGTGGTAAGATGAAGATGTGTTAAGGAAAACTATGAATGCTAACCTACTGAATGCTGACAACAGTGTTTGACCGCGTCAACAGTTACTATAAATTCTCTATTTTGTCCAGATGAAGATTGCTTGAAAAAATGTATGATGGACATGTCACTTTAGGAGAGAGACCATGTTGCGCGCAACTCTTGTTAAATCTTTCATATGTTTTCTTTATTTTTGCAGAAACCATTTCTCATCAAATTTGTCATTTTACAGAAATTTGAATCTTATTTTATGTGTTAAAGTGTTTAAGGAAATTCCTCTCGGTTTTACTAAACTAACTTAAATTTAGTCAGATTTTAAAGTGTCCATTAATCTTCCAACTTGTATAGTGTACATTTAGTCTGCCATCTTGTGTAGCGTGCATTTTAATAGTCTGCCATGTGTAGTGTACATTTAGTCTGCCATCTTGTGTAGTGTACAATTAGTCTGCCATCTTATGTAGCGTGCATTTTAATAGTCTGCCATGTGTAGTGTACATTTAGTCTGCCATCTTGTGTAGCGTGCATTTTAATAGTCTGCCATGTGTAGTGTACATTTAGTCTGCCATCTTGTGTAGCGTGCATTTTAATAGTCTGCCATGTGTAGTGTACATTTAGTCTGCCATCCTGTGTAGTGTACATTTAGTCTGCCATCTTGTGTAGTGTATATTTAGTCTGCCATCTTGTGTAGTGTACATTTTGTCTGCCAACTTGTGTAGTGTACATTTAGTCTGCTATTCTGTGTAGTGTATATTTAGTCTGCCATCTTGTGTAGTGTGCATTTAGTCTGCCATCCTGTGTAGTGTACATTTAGTCTGCTGTCTTTTGTAGTGTACATTTAGTTTGCCATCTTGTGTAGTGTACATTTAGTCTGCCATCTTGTGTGGTGTACATTTAGTCTGCCATCTTGTGTAGTATACATTTAGTCTGCCTCCTTGTGTAGTGTACATTTAGTCTGCCATCTTGTGTAGTGTACATTTAGTCAGTCATCTTGTGTAGTGTCAGCTGTCTTATATAGTGTACAGTTAGTCTGCCAGTTTGTGTAGTGTGCATTCAGTCTGTCATCTTGTGTAGTGTGCATTTAGTCTGCCATCCTGTGTAGTGTACATTTAGTCTGCTGTCTTTTGCAGTGTTTATGTAGTCTGCCATCTTGTGTAGCGTGCATTTTAATAGTCTGCCATGTGTAGTGTACATTTAGTCTGCCATCCTGTGTAGTGTACATTTAATCTGCCATCTTGTGTAGTGTACATTTAGTCTGCCATCCTGTGTAGTGTACATTTAGTCTGCCATCTTGTGTAGTGTACATTTAGTCTGCCATCTTGTGTAGTGTACATTAAGTCTGCCATCTTGTATAGTGTACATTTAGTCTGCCATCTTGTGTGTACATTTAGTCTGCCATCTTGTGTGGTGTACAATTAGTCTGCCATCTTGTGTAGTGTACATTTAGTCTGCCATCTTGTGTAGTGTGCATTTAGTCTGCCATCCTGTGTAGTGTACATTTATTCTGCTGTCTTGTGTAGTGTTTATTTAGCCTGCCATCTTGTGTAGTGTACATTTATTCTGCTGTCTTGTGTAGTGTTTATTTAGTCTGCCATCTTGTGTAGTATACATTTAGTTGGCCATCTTGTGTAGTGTACATTTAGTCTGCCATCTTGTGTAGTGTACATTTAGTCTGCCATCTTGTGTAGTGTACATTAAGTCTGCCATCTTGTATAGTGTACATTTAGTCTGCCATCTTGTGTGTACATTTAGTCTGCCATCTTGTGTGGTGTACAATTAGTCTGCCATCTTGTGTAGTGTACATTTAGTCTGCCATCTTGTGTAGTGTGCATTTAGTCTGCCATCCTGTGTAGTGTACATTTATTCTGCTGTCTTGTGTAGTGTTTATTTAGCCTGCCATCTTGTGTAGTGTACATTTATTCTGCTGTCTTGTGTAGTGTTTATTTAGTCTGCCATCTTGTGTAGTGTACATTTAGTCTGCCATATTGTGTAGTGTGCATTTAGTTTGCCATCTTTTGTAGTGATTATTTAGTCTGCCATCTTGTGTACTGTACATTTAGTCTGCCATCTTGTGTAGTGTACATTTAGTCTGCCAGCTTGTGTAGTGTACATTTAGTCTGCCATCTGCCATCCTGTGTAGTGTACATTTAGTCTGCTGTCTTTTGTAGTGTTTATTTAGTCTGCCATCTTGTGTAGTATACATTTAGTTGGCCATCTTGTGTAGTGTACATTTAGTCTGCCATCTTGTGTAGTGTACATTTAGTCTGCCATCTTGTGTAGTGTCAGCTGTCTTGTGTAGTGTACATTTAGTCTGCCAATTTGTGTAGTGTGCATTCAGTCTGGCATCTTGTGTAGTGTGCATTTAGTCTGCCATCCTGTGTAGTGTACATTTAGTCTGCCATCTTGTGTAGTGTACATTTAGTCTGCCATATTGTGTAGTGTGCATTTAGTTTGCCATCTTTTGTAGTGATTATTTAGTCTGCCATCTTGTGTACTGTACATTTAGTCTGCCATCTTGTGTAGTGTACATTTAGTCTGCCAGCTTGTGTAGTGTACATTTAGTCTGCCATCTGCCATCCTGTGTAGTGTACATTTAGTCTGCTGTCTTTTGTAGTGTTTATGTAGTCTGCCATCTTGCGTAGTGTGCATTTAGTCTGCCATCCTGTGTAGTGTACATTTAGCCTGCTGTCTTTTGGAGTGTACATTTAGTCTGCCATCTTGTGTAGTGTACATTTAGTCTGTCATCTTGTGTGGTGTACAGTTAGTCTGCCAATTTGTGTAGTGTGCATTTAGTCTGCCATCCTGTGTAGTGTACATTTATTCTGCTGTCTTGTGTAGTGTTTATTTAGTCTGCCATCTTGTGTAGTTTACATTTATTCTGCTGTCTTGTGTAGTGTTTATTTAGTCTGCCATCTTGTGTAGTATACATTTAGTTGGCCATCTTGTGTAGTGTACATTTAGTCTGCCATCTTGTGTAGTGTACATTTAGTCTGTCATCTTGTGTAGTGTCAGCTGTCTTGTGTAGTGTACATTTAGTCTGCCAATTTGTGTAGTGTGCATTTAGTCTGGCATCTTGTGTAGTGTGCATTTAGTCTGCCATCCTGTGTAGTGTACATTTAGTCTGCTGTATTTTGTAGTGTTTATTTAGTCTGCCATCTTTTGTAGTGATTATTTAGTCTGCCATCTTGTGTAGTGTACATTTAGTCTGCCATCTGCCATCCTGTGTAGTGTACATTTAGTCTGCTGTCTTTTGTAGTGTTTATGTAGTCTGCCATCTTGCGTAGTGTGTATTTAGTCTGCCATCCTGTGTAGTGTACATTTAGCCTGCTGTCTTTTGGAGTGTACATTTAGTCTGCCATCTTGTGTAGTGTACATTTAGTCTGCCATCTTGTGTGATGTACAGTTAGTCTGCCAATTTGTGTAGTGTGCATTCAGTCTGGCATCTTGTGTAGTGTGCATTTAGTCTGCCATCCTGTGTAGTGTACATTTAGTCTGCTGTATTTTGTAGTGTTTATTTAGTCTGCCATCTTGTGTAGTGTACATTTAGTCTGCCATCTTGTGTGGTGTACATTTAGTCTGCCATCTTGTTTAGTGTACATTTAGTCTCCATCTTGTGTAGTGTACATTTAGTCTGCCATCTTGTGTAGTAGTACATTTAGTCTGCCATCTTGTGTAGTGTACATTTAGTCTTGTGTAGTGTACATTTAGTCTGCCATCTTGTGTAGCGTACATTTTGTCTGCCATTTTGTGTAGTGTACATTTAGTCTGCCATCTTGTGTAGTGTACATTTAGTCTGCCATCTTGTGTAGTGTACATTTAGTCTGTGTACATTTAGTCTGCCATCTTGTGTAGTGTACATTTAGTCTGCCATCTTGTGTTGTGTACATTTAGTCTGCCATCTTGTGTAGTGTACATTTAGTTTGACATGTTACGTTGTTGTAAGGTATATACCTCAAATGAATTGATATTTTAAAGGCTTGTGAACACATTAAGTAGGTCATCAACACATTAAACAGGTTATTTGGAGCAGCTCCTGGAGATATGGAGACTGTAACAGATCCCTCTGGTTGCACTGCATGCTAGATATGGGCCTATACATGGCTGGTGATCATTGGGACAAGCTCCACCGGAGCTATAGGCAGAAGTGCCCCAATATAACTTCCGAGCTGGTGACAATGGTGACAACTTGTAAGCAAAGGAGAGTGTGACTTTTGATTTTTCATTTATTCTGAAAAAACGGGCTTTATTTGGAAAATCGGGGAATGCTATTCCATGATAATACTTTGCTCACAAACCGGAGTTACTCCAGATTAATGCTTTATTTGAACCCAGCGTTTCTCCTGTGGAAGAATGAAGTGTGTTTACTCGTCCATTGTCCATTGGCATCGTACAGGAGAAAAGTAAATGTAAATTTTACTGCAGGATACTTTTGATGAGCACCAGCATGATGCGGCTGCAAGCAATCATGGAGCTGTACTTGTCAATTAGTATTTCAATTGAGACTGTGTTTTCAGAGAATTGTGATGCCCCAGGGAAATTTATTGATCACATAACTGGCAGTGTGGGAGTGTAATAAAGCATGGTATAAACATTGTAATACACTAGTTTAGTAAATATGCAAATAAAGACTAATTGCTTAGTTGTTTCCATTTAGCTTGGTGTGCAAACGTACTTGCCTTATCAATTTCCAAAATGCGGTATCATCATATGGCAATGATATTTTTTGCATACCGGATATGGTTATCCGCATTTTACATGGGTGATGGAAAGGCTGATCTTAAACATGGGAGAAAATAAAAGTCGCGTGCTGATATCAACAATGACAGTTGCATGATGTCATTGAGTAAATAAACATGCAAAATGTTAGCAGTTGGCGACGTCAATGCATAGAATGCAAATGATATGCAAGAAAACGAATCAGTGATCAGTATCCAGGTCAGATAGGGAACTCTGACACTCAGTATAACTGTTGTATCTTGTTCTTTATTTATATTAATTACAGCCGTGATGTACTATTATTTCTGTATATTATATTCTGCTGTTACACATCAAACACTTGGGTTCAATGTAACACTGTGGTATCTTGTTCTTTATTTATATTAGTTACAGCCGTGATGTACTATTATTTCTGTATATTATATTCTGCTGTTACACATCAAACACTTGGGTTCAATGTAACACTGTGGTATCTTGTTCTTTATTTATATTAGTTACAGCCGTGATGTGTTGTTCCCTCATCCTGTAAATATGTTCATGGCAAAATGCTGCATTAACATCAAGGGTATGACTTTTCACAAGTTAAAATTCTCATGACAACTTTGAAAATCTATAAACATTATGTGCTCTGATTCATTATGTGCTCTGATACATTATGTGCTCTGATACATTATGTGAGAGAAATGCGTCCAAAAAGAAAAATTTACATTACTTCCTATTCTCCCTACATGAACATACATTACATATTTGATTGAACATATTTAGTAAACACCATTTTGATCGGTCCTTGACCAGTCACTACTAATTGCTGGAAAATTATGCTGTTACCCTAATTTCTCTAATAGCAGCACCTCCCATAATAGCAGCACCTCCCCTAATAGAAGCACTATACATTTTCAGTCTTTTGCACCCAAAAATAATAATAACAATTAAAATTCCAATACAATTTCGATCTTTTGTATAACCCTAAATTTTTTTTTTTTTTTTTTATGAGAGGCCAAGCATCCGGGTGCTACTGTTAGGGGAAATACGGTATTTCAAAGGAAATTATATACATTGTCACCTTGGTGCAATAAATCAATAAGTGCAATATACATACATTGTCACCTTGGTGCAATAAGTGCAATATACATACATTGTCACCTTGCTGCAATAAATCAATAAGTGCAATATACATACATTGTCACCTTGGTGCAATAAATCAATCAGTGCAATATACATACATTGTCACCTTGGTGCAATAAATCAATAAGTGCAATATACATACATTGTCACCTTGGTGCAATAAATCAATAAGTGCAATATACATACATTGTCACCTTGGTGCAATAAATCAATAAGTGCAATATACATACATTGTCACCTTGGTGCAATAAATCAATCAGTGCAATATACATACATTGTCACCTTGGTGCAATAAATCAATAAGTGCAATATACATACATTGTCACCTTGGTGCAATAAATCAATAAGTGCAATATACATACATTGTCACCTTGGTGCAATAAATCAATCAGTGCAATATACATACATTGTCACCTTGGTGCAATAAATCAGTAAGTGCAATATACATACATTGTCACCTTGGTGCAATAAATCAATAAGTGCAATATACATACATTGTCACCTTGGTGCAATAAATCAATAAGTGCAATATACATACATTGTCACCTTGGTGCAATAAATCAATAAGTGCAATATACATACATTGTCACATTGGTGCAATAAATCAATAAGTGCAATATACATACATTGTCACCTTGGTGCAATAAATCAATATGTGCAATATACATACATTGTCACCTTGGTGCAATAAATCAATAAGTGCAATATACATACATTGTCACCTTGGTGCAATAAATCAATAAGTGCAATATACATACATTGTCACCTTGGTGCAATAAATCAATAAGTGCAATATACATACATTGTCACCTTGGTGCAATAAATCAATCAGTGCAATATACATACAGTGTCACCTTGGTGCAATAAATCAATCAGTGCAATATACATACATTGTCACCTTGGTGCAATAAATCAATAAGTGCAATATACATACATTGTCACCTTGGTGCAATAAATCAATAAGTGCAATATACATACATTGTCACCTTGGTGCAATAAATCAATAAGTGCAATATACATACATTGTCACCTTGGTGCAATAAATCAATCAGTGCAATATACATACATTGTCACCTTGGTGCAATAAATCAATCAGTGCAATATACATACATTGTCACCTTGGTGCAATAAATCAATCAGTGCAATATACATACATTGTCACCTTGGTGCAATAAATCAATCAGTGCAATATACATACATTGTCACCTTGTTGCAATAAATCAATAAGTGCAATATACATACATTGTCACCTTGGTGCAATAAATCAATCAGTGCAATATACATACATTGTCACCTTGGTGCAATAAATCAATAAGTGCAATATACATACATTGTCACCTTGGTGCAATAAATCAATAAGTGCAATATACATACATTGTCACCTTGGTGCAATAAATCAATCAGTGCAATATACATACATTGTCACCTTGGTGCAATAAATCAATAAGTGCAATATACATACATTGTCACCTTGGTGCAATAAATCAATAAGTGCAATATACATACATTGTCACCTTGGTGCAATAAATCAGTAAGTGCAATATACATACATTGTCACCTTGGTGCAATAAATCAATAAGTGCAATATACATACATTGTCACCTTGGTGCAATAAATCAATAAGTGCAATATACATACATTGTCACCTTGGTGCAATAAATCAATAAGTGCAATATACATACATTGTCACGTTGGTGCAATAAATCAATAAGTGCAATATACATACATTGTCACCTAGGTGCAATAAATCGATAAGTGCAATATACATACATATGCACTTACTGAGTTACTGCACCATATTTGTTTATTACTGTCATTAATTTATCCTCTAAAGAGTGCATGTAACAAGAGATAATTTATACATAGGCAAGGTGGAGTAAACATTTATTAAAAATATAAGTAATGAATTTCCTGTTTCTATCTTTCATGAAGGCATAAAGGGTGGGGGAATACATAGTTTTAATGTGTCAAGAAAGTAAAATCCTCCTGTATCAGAGTAAGCCTTCTTTATTGTTTATTACTGTGCACACTTTTATGTACTTTCGTAAACATCAAATTCTGATATTTGAAAATTTGAGAAAGATGTGCTGATTTATGAATGAACTCATTTACGTTCACCCACAAATTATGCTGTGTAATAAAGTACTGGAATATCCGATACCTATATTGCATGAAAATGTGAATGGTGATAAAGTACTTAAGCACAAAACAAGATGTTTAAACCATGTGATTATCCCTACCCACACCCCCATACTTTTTTATTATGAACTCAGTAGAAATAATCACCTCAACCTCCTCTGAAGACAACTTCCTGTAAGCACGACATAAGGGGTCATATTAGATAACCAGTATGCACTTTTACTTACATAAAATAAAAAAACCTTCTGAGTAAAAACATATATCTGTTAGATAGAATTTGATAAAAAAATAATATATGTAATCTGTTTGCAGTATAATGAAAAGACATTTTGGGAGATCAGTCTACGGAAGAGTAGTATGTAATAACTATTATATGTATATTAGCAAGTAAACAACGTTCACTGGTCTCTGTAGCGCAGTTGGTTAAAATGCTGACTTAGTGCTGGGGAAGTCGGGGTTTATGCCTACTGATTTACTTTTCCTTTTTTTTTTTTTTTAAATTTTCGTTATTATGGCTTTCATATTGGTATCGTAGCAATGAACAGTCCCTTTACACACACACTGACGTACACGTATCCCTTATATGTGAACAATTGTATTTCTGTGCTGATGTTTACTTTGTAGCAATGCTAAAGGTATCAGTTCCTTTAGCGTTGTTACATACTTCTAGCACGTCATGTTACAAGGGTAAATTGTAATCAATATGTAAGGCATGACAAGGTATTTGAACATAGAGAAGCGAGGTCACCCACCTTGATTTAAAATGTGTGGTAGCAAGAACTGATGGTAAAAATCGGGAAGAATGTGTCTGGTAAGAAAATGCGGTCGTGGCATGTTTATGTCTCCATGACAACTTTTTTTTTTCAATATTGTTTAAACACCCTTGACTTGATCTATTATTATGTTAAATTTTTGTTTTCAGTTCCTACCCAGATATATGCTATTTTCTTTTGGCAGCTACTTTACACAAGTTTAATATTAATTTTAACACACCCAGGAAATCCGGAGTTACTGCTATGCTGGCTATAAAAGAGTATTTGTGCACATAAAATTTATCAACATGCTTCACTATCAATAATAAAATGACAGAAATGGAATTGCTGGAGAAATAAATGTCACAAATGGATAGAATGATGGACGATTATGGTGGACTAAATTGTCCCCAAGTTACTGAGCCAGAGTTACTGAGCCATTGTTCAGTGTAATCATCCATGGTTGAGAGGAGTTAGTTGTTGCAATTTAATTATGGTCTGTCATCGAGTTCTTGACATCTTTTCTATCAGATTGTCCTGCATGAAGTAAAATGAGCATCAAACCAAAAATACTAGAACCAAACATACTAGAACCAAACATTATACCGCTAAGTAGAACCAAACATACCGCTAAGTAGAACCAAACATACTGAAACCAAACATACTAGAACCAAACATACTGAAACCAAACATACTAGAACCAAACATACCGCTAAGTAGAACCAAACATACTGCTAAGTAGAACCAAACATACTGGAACCAAACATACTGGAACCAAACATACTGGAATCAAACATTCTAGAACCAAACATACTGGAACCAAACATACTGGAACCAAACATACTAGAACCAAACAGAACCAAACATACTGCTAAGTAGAACCAAACATACTGGAACCAAACATACTGGAACCAAACATACTGGAATCAAACATTCTAGAACCAAACATACTGGAACCAAACATACTGGAACCAAACATATTAGAACCAAACATACTAGAACCAAACATACTTGAACCAAACATACTAGAACCAAACATTCTAGAACCAAACATACTGGAATCAAACATTCTGGAACCAAACATACTGGAATCAAACATTCTAGAACCAAACATACTGGAACCAAACATTCTGGAACCAAACATACTGGAATCAAACATTCTAGAACCAAACATACTGGAATCAAACATTCTGGAACCAAACATACTGGAATCAAACATTCTAGAACCAAACATACTGGAATCAAACATTCTGGAACCAAACATACTGGAATCAAACATTCTAGAACCAAACATACTGGAACCAAACATACTGGAACCAAACATACTGGAATCAAACATACTGGAATCAAACATTCTAGAACCAAACATTCTGGAACCAAACATACTGGAATCAAACATTCTAGAACCAAACATACTGGAACCAAACATTCTAGAACCAAACATACTGGAATCAAACATTCTAGAACCAAACATACTGGAACCAAACATACTGGAATCAAACATTCTAGAACCAAACATTCTGGAACCAAACATACTGGAACCAAACATTCTGGAACCAAACATACTGGAATCAAACATTCTAGAACCAAACATACTGGAACCAAACATTCTAGAACCAAACATACTGGAACCAAACATACTGGAATCAAACATACTGGAATCAAACATTCTAGAACCAAACATACTGGAACCAAACATACTGGAACCAAACATACTGGAATCAAACATAATGGAATCAAACATTCTAGAACCAAACATTCTGGAACCAAACATACTGGAATCAAACATTCTAGAACCAAACATACTGGAACCAAACATTCTAGAACCAAACATACTGGAATCAAACATTCTAGAACCAAACATACTGGAACCGAACATACTGGAATCAAACATTCTAGAACCAAACATTCTGGAACCAAACATACTGGAATCAAACATTCTAGAACCAAACATACTGGAACCAAACATTCTAGAACCAAACATACTGGAACCAAACATACTGGAACCAAACATACTGGAATCAAACATTCTAGAACCAAACATACTGGAACCAAACATTCTAGAACCAAACATACTGGAACCAAACATTCTGGAACCAAACATACTGGAATCAAACATTCTAGAACCAAACATACTTGAACCAAACATACTAGAACCAAACATACTGGAACCAAACATACTGGAACCAAACATACTGGAACCAAACATACTGGAACCAAACATTCTAGAACCAAACATACTGGAACCAAACATACTGGAACCAAACATACTGGAATCAAACATTCTAGAACCAAACATACTTGAACCAAACATACTGGAATCAAACATTCTAGAACCAAACATACTGGAACCAAACATACTGGAATCAAACATACTGGAATCAAACATACTGGAACCAAACATACTGGAACCAAACATACTGGAACCAAACATACTGGAA
Organism: Cyrtodaria siliqua; assembly: GCA_037043455.1. Classification (NCBI taxonomy): domain Eukaryota; kingdom Metazoa; phylum Mollusca; class Bivalvia; order Adapedonta; family Hiatellidae; genus Cyrtodaria; species Cyrtodaria siliqua. Next base: position 177,161 of record JAWPHD010003507.1, on the reverse strand, counting down.
TCAAACATACTAAAACCAAACATACTGGAATCAAACATTCTAGAACCAAACATACTGGAATCAAACATTCTAGAACCAAACATACTGGAACCAAACATACTGGAATCAAACATACTGGAATCAAACATACTGGAACCAAACATACTGGAACCAAACATACTGGAACCAAACATACTGGAATCAAACATACTGGAACCAAACATACTGGAACCAAACATACTGGAACCAAACATACTGGAATCAAACATACTGGAATCAAACATTCTAGAACCAAACATTCTGGAACCAAACATACTGGAATCAAACATTCTAGAACCAAACATACTGGAACCAAACATTCTAGAACCAAACATACTGGAATCAAACATTCTAGAACCAAACATACTGGAACCAAACATACTGGAATCAAACATTCTAGAACCAAACATTCTGGAACCAAACATACTGGAACCAAACATTCTGGAACCAAACATACTGGAATCAAACATTCTAGAACCAAACATACTGGAACCAAACATTCTAGAACCAAACATACTGGAACCAAACATACTGGAATCAAACATACTGGAATCAAACATTCTAGAACCAAACATACTGGAACCAAACATACTGGAACCAAACATACTGGAATCAAACATAATGGAATCAAACATTCTAGAACCAAACATTCTGGAACCAAACATACTGGAATCAAACATTCTAGAACCAAACATACTGGAACCAAACATTCTAGAACCAAACATACTGGAATCAAACATTCTAGAACCAAACATACTGGAACCGAACATACTGGAATCAAACATTCTAGAACCAAACATTCTGGAACCAAACATACTGGAATCAAACATTCTAGAACCAAACATACTGGAACCAAACATTCTAGAACCAAACATACTGGAACCAAACATACTGGAACCAAACATACTGGAATCAAACATTCTAGAACCAAACATACTGGAACCAAACATTCTAGAACCAAACATACTGGAACCAAACATTCTGGAACCAAACATACTGGAATCAAACATTCTAGAACCAAACATACTTGAACCAAACATACTAGAACCAAACATACTGGAACCAAACATACTGGAACCAAACATACTGGAACCAAACATACTGGAACCAAACATTCTAGAACCAAACATACTGGAACCAAACATACTGGAACCAAACATACTGGAATCAAACATTCTAGAACCAAACATACTTGAACCAAACATACTGGAATCAAACATTCTAGAACCAAACATACTGGAACCAAACATACTGGAATCAAACATACTGGAATCAAACATACTGGAACCAAACATACTGGAACCAAACATACTGGAACCAAACATACTGGAATCAAACATACTAAAACCAAACATACTGGAATCAAACATTCTAGAACCAAACATACTGGAATCAAACATTCTAGAACCAAACATACTGGAACCAAACATACTGGAATCAAACATACTGGAATCAAACATACTGGAACCAAACATACTGGAACCAAACATACTGGAACCAAACATACTGGAATCAAACATACTGGAACCAAACATACTGGAACCAAACATACTGGAATCAAACATTCTAGAACCAAACATACTGGAACCAAACATACTGGAACCAAACATATTAGAACCAAACATACTAGAACCAAACATACTGGAATCAAACATTCTAGAACCAAACATACTGGAATCAAACATTCTAGAACCAAACATACTGGAACCAAACATTCTGGAACCAAACATACTAGAACCAAACATACTGGAACCAAACATACTGGAATCAAACATACTGGAACCAAACATACTAGAACCAAACATACTGGAACCAAACATACTGGAATCAAACATTCTAGAACCAAACATACTGGAACCAAACATACTGGAACCAAACATATTAGAACCAAACATACTAGAACCAAACATACTTGAACCAAACATACTAGAACCAAACATTCTAGAACCAAACATACTGGAATCAAACATTCTGGAACCAAACATACTGGAATCAAACATTCTAGAACCAAACATACTGGAACCAAACATACTGGAACCAAACATATTAGAACCAAACATACTAGAACCAAACATACTTGAACCAAACATACTAGAACCAAACATTCTAGAACCAAACATACTGGAATCAAACATTCTGGAACCGGAACCAAACATACTGGAACCAAACATACTAGAACCAAACATACTAAAACCAAACATACTAGAACCAAACATTCTAGAACCAAACATACTAGAACCAAACATACTGGAACCAAACATTCTAGAACCAAACATACTGGAACCAAACATACTGGAACCAAACATATTAGAACCAAACATACTAGAACCAAACATACTGGAATCAAACATACTGGAATCAAATATTCTAGAACCAAACATACTGGAATCAAACATTCTGGAACCAAACATACTGGAATCAAACATTCTAGAACCAAACATACTGGAACCAAACATACTGGAACCAAACATATTAGAACCAAACATACTAGAACCAAACATACTTGAACCAAACATACTAGAACCAAACATTCTAGAACCAAACATACTGGAATCAAACATTCTGGAACCGGAACCAAACATACTGGAACCAAACATACTAGAACCAAACATACTAAAACCAAACATACTAGAACCAAACATTCTAGAACCAAACATACTAGAACCAAACATACTGGAACCAAACATTCTAGAACCAAACATACTAGAACCAAACATACTAGAACCAAACATACTGGAACCAAACATTCTAGAACCAAACATATTGGAACCAAACATACTGGAACCAGCCATACTGGAAAAATACTGGAACCAAACATACTAGAACCAAATATTCTAGAACCAAACATACTGGAACCAAACATTTAGAACCAAACATACTGGAACGAAACATACTGGAACCAAACATACTAGAACCAAACATACTGGAACCAAACATTCTAGAACCAAATACACTAGAACCAAACATACTATACCAAACATACTAGAACCAAAATAGTAATCACAAAATGAACAGATCTAACACTATACAAGTTGGCAGACAAATCCTACCCTTAAACATTTTATATAAACATTTGTCTTATATATATATACTACTCAAACAACATTTTGGGAGTTTGGTTTTATTTGACAAAATTCATATACATCAAATTATACAAACATGAGTAGAATTATACAAACATGAGTAGAATTATACAAACATGAGTAGAATTATACAAACATGAGATGTAGAGTCCTGAATATAAAAATAAATTCTTCAGACTTTAATACTGACTCCTATATCCTTCAGACTTTAATACTGACTCAGATATCCTTCAGACTTTAATACTGACTCCGATATCCTTCAGACTTTAATACTGACTCAGATATCCTTCAGACTTTAATACTGACTCCTATATCCTTCAGACTTTAATACTGACTCCGATATCCTTCAGACTTTAATACTGACTCCTATATCCTTCAGACTTTAATACTGACTCAGATATCCTTCAGACTTTAATACTGACTCCGATATCCTTCAGACTTTAATACTGACTCCGATATCCTTCAGACTTTAATACTGACTCCTATATCCTTCAGACTTTAATACTGACTCCTATATCCTTCAGACTTTAATACTGACTCAGATATCCTGCAGACTTTAATACTGACTCCTATATCCTTCAGACTTTAATACTGACTCAGATATCCTTCAGACTTTAATACTGACTCCTATATCCTTCAGACTTTAATACTGACTCCGATATCCTTCAGACTTTAATACTGACTCCGATATCCTTCAGACTTTAATACTGACTCCGATATCCTTCAGACTTTAATACTGACTCCGATATCCTTCAGACTTTAATACTGACTCCTATATCCTTCAGACTTTAATACTGACTCCGATATCCTTCAGACTTTAATACTGACTCAGATATCCTTCAGACTTTAATACTGACTCCTATATCCTTCAGACTTTAATACTGACTCAGATATCCTTCAGACTTTAATACTGACTCCGATATCCTTCAGACTTTAATACTGACTCCTATATCCTTCAGACTTTAATACTGACTCAGATATCCTTCAGACTTTAATACTGACTCCTATATCCTTCAGACTTTAATACTGACTCAGATATCCTTCAGACTTTAATACTGACTCCTATATCCTTCAGACCTTAATACTGACTCCGATATCCTTCAGACTTTAATACTGACTCCTATATCCTTCAGACTTTAATACTGACTCAGATATCCTTCAGACTTTAATACTGACTCCTATATCCTTCAGACTTTAATATTCACTCAGATATCCTTCAGACTTTAATACTCACTCAGATATCCTTCAGACTTTAATACTCACTCAGATATCCTTCTGACTTTAATACTCACTCAGATATCCTTCAGACTTTAATACTCACTCAGATATCCTTCAGACTTTAATACTGACTCCTATATCCTTCAGACTTTAATACTGACTCAGATATCCTTCAGACTTTAATACTGACTCCGATATCCTTCAGACTTTAATACTGACTCAGATATCCTTCAGACTTTAATACTGACTCCGATATCCTTCAGACTTTAATACTGACTCCTATATCCTTCAGACTTTAATACTGACTCAGATATCCTTCAGACTTTAATACTGACTCCTATATCCTTCAGACTTTAATACTGACTCCGATATCCTTCAGACTTTAATACTGACTCCGATATCCTTCAGACTTTAATACTGACTCCGATATCCTTCAGACTTTGATACTGACTCAGATATCCTTCAGACTTTAATACTGACTCAGATATCCTTCAGACTTTAATACTGACTCAGATATCCTTCAGACTTTAATACTCACTCAGATATCCTTCAGACTTTAATACTCACTCAGATATCCTTCAGACTTTAATACTGACTCCGATATCCTTCAGACTTTAATACTCACTCAGATATCCTTCAGACTTTAATACTGACTCCGATATCCTTCAGACTTTAATACTGACTCCTATATCCTTCAGACTTTAATACTGACTCCGATATCCTTCAGACTTTAATACTCACTCAGATATCCTTCAGACTTTAATACTGACTCCGATATCCTTCAGACTTTAATACTGACTCCTATATCCTTCAGACTTTAATACTGACTCCGATATCCTTCAGACTTTAATACTGACTCAGATATCCTTCAGACTTTAATACTGACTCCGATATCCTTCAGACTTTAATACTGACTCAGATATCCTTCAGACTTTAATACTGACTCCGATATCCTTCAGACTTTAATACTGACTCAGATATCCTTCAGACTTTAATACTGACTCAGATATCCTTCAGACTTTAATACTGACTCCGATATCCTTCAGACTTTAATACTGACTCCTATATCCTTCAGACTTTAATACTGACTCCGATATCCTTCAGACTTTAATACTGACTCCGATATCCTTCAGACTTTAATACTGACTCCTATATCCTTCAGACTTTAATACTGACTCAGATATCCTTCAGACTTTAATACTGACTCAGATATCCTTCAGACTTTAATACTGACTCCGATATCCTTCAGACTTTAATACTGACTCAGATATCCTTCAGACTTTAATACTGACTCCGATATCCTTCAGACTTTAATACTGACTCCGATATCCTTCAGACTTTAATACTGACTCCTATATCCTTCAGACTTTAATACTGACTCCGATATCCTTCAGACTTTAATACTGACTCCGATATCCTTCAGACTTTAATACTGACTCAGATATCCTTCAGACTTTAATACTGACTCAGATATCCTTCAGACTTTAATACTGACTCCGATATCCTTCAGACTTTAATACTGACTCAGATATCCTTCAGACTTTAATACTGACTCAGATATCCTTCAGACTTTAATACTGACTCCGATATCCTTCAGACTTTAATACTGACTCCTATATCCTTCAGACTTTAATACTGACTCCGATATCCTTCAGACTTTAATACTCACTCAGATATCCTTCAGACTTTAATACTGACTCCGATATCCTTCAGACTTTAATACTGACTCAGATATCCTTCAGACTTTAATACTGACTCAGATATCCTTCAGACTTTAATACTCACTCAGATATCCTTCAGACTTTAATACTCACTCAGATATCCTTCAGACTTTAATACTCACTCAGATATCCTTCACCTCTGTTTTCTGTATAATGGGACACATGCAACATTGATCCCAGTTTTGCCTTTGTTTACAGTAGAATAATAGATACTGGGATTTATCCACACAAATCTTGTTTTCCTGCAATAACTCTCAGCTTCCATGACTACAATAACTCTCAGCTTCCATGACTAATTCTTTGCCATCACAGACACATCCATCAGTGTAATAGAGTAGGCATGGTGTTGTGTTCACGGAACCAATATGTTTCAGTCTGATGTTGTTTACGATGAACGATGGGTCATTTACCGAGGACAGTTTCCATTCACCTTACATCACTGTGTGTTGTTGTAGCACTGAACGATGGGTCATATACCAAGGACAGTTTCCAATCACTTACATCACTGTGTGTTGTTGTAGCACTGAACGATGAGTCAATTTATCGAGGACAGTTTTCAATCACCTTACATAACCATGTGGTGTTAGGTTAGCACTGAACGATGGGTCATTTACCGAGGACAGGTTCCAATCACCTTACATAACTGTGTGATGTTAGCACTGAATGATGGGTCATTTACCGAGGACAATTTCCACTGAACGTTGGGTCATTTACCGAGGACAGTTTCCAATCACCTTACATAACTGTGTGGTGTTAGCACTGAACGTTGGGTCATTTACCGAGGACAGGTTCCAATCACCTTACATAACTGTGTGGTGTTAGCACTGAACGTTGGGTCATTTACCGAGGACAGTTTCCAATCACCTTACATAACTGTGTGGTGTTAGCACTGAACGTTGGGTCATTTACCGAGGACAGGTTCCAATCACCTTACATAACTGTGTGGTGTTAGCACTGAATGATGGGTCATTTACCGCGGACAGGTTCCAATCACCTTACGTAACTGTGTGGTGTTAGCACTAAACGTTGGGTCATTTACCGAGGACAGTTTCCAATTACCTTACATAACTGTGGTGTTAGCACTGAATGATGGGTCATTTACCGAGGACAATTTCCACTGAACATTGGGTCATTTACCGAGGACAGTTTCCAATCACCTTACATAACTGTGTGGTGTTAGCACTGAACGATGGGTCATTTACCGAGAAAAATTTCCAATCACCTTACATCACTGTGTGTTGTTGTAGCACTGAATTATGGGTCATTTACCGAGGACCTTTTCCAATCACCTGCCTCGACTGCAAACTTATCAACCGTCATAGATACCGTAACATGTGCTGAACATGACATAAAACACCATACAACCAACCAACCAACCATATCAGTGGATGTGACATTTGTCATACCATCAGTGTAGCATTAGAGTATTACAGGCAAGTTATACAAAAATGATTAGAGACTATAAGATGAATATAGAAGAAACAATTATGAAATGAAATGTTTGACATTTGAGAGTGCAGATTGAGTGGCCCTAGTTGGTATAGCACAACAACTTGTGAAATACTTGAAACAACCCAAGTGTCTGAAGTTGGTTCTTTATGTGTCTTGGAAGTCAGTCAAGATTGTAGTTCCTGCCGAAAGTATGGGAAGTGTTCCAGGGCTGGATCCAGGATATAATGTTTTCATTTTGGAGGGGTAGGGTTTTGTAACTAAGCAGTCCTGTTACCAGTCTTTTTCATTGATTTTAATATTTAATCTTCTCTGTAATTATGTTGTAAGTTTTTAATAATATGACCTTGAAAAAATAGCAACATTTGTTGCCATATGTTTTATGCCCCCCGCTTGTAGGGGGTGGGGGTGGGGGCATATATATTTGCACTTGTCCGTCCATACTTCCCCAAAACCTGTGTCACGCGATCCTCCGTAACTATTTAACTCACGGTCGTGAAACTTTACAGGAATTTTACTCATCATTTTTATTTTGGACCAAGAACCACAGAGTTATGGCCCTTGACTTAGCCAAAATAGGGGTGAAAAACTTGTGTCGGCCCGTCTCCATGACTATGTAACCCAAGGTCGCAAAACTTTACTACAGGAATGTTGACCAGCAAGTGGAGATGCGCACCTAGGTTTTCATTTTTATTTTGGACCAAGGACCACAGCGTTATGGCCTTTGACCTAGTCAAAATAGGGGCTGAACCATAACTCCACTGTTGTACACATTACCATTTGACCGACAGTCAACATTTCATTTAAATATAAAATTCTTTATGACTTAACCTTTAAAAGGATCTAAAGTTATTGTTTCAAGAACTTCATATGGGAGTAATCTATGGAATATTGCAAGTTTATGCATTTTCTTTCAGTGAAACGAAGATGTACATTCCATTTAGGGCTGCCTACTGATCTTACACAACCTTGAAACCATTTATCTTGCCTGTATGTTCTTGATTTGGCCAATCACATTGTTCTTGCCTGTATATTCTTGATTTGGCCAATCACATTTATCTTGCCTGTACATTCTTGATTTGGCCAATCACATTTATCTTGCCTGTATGTTCTTGATTTGGCCAATCATATTTATCTTGCCTGTATATTCTTGACTTGGCCAAGGCCAATCACATTTATCTTGCCTGTATATTCTTGATTTGGCCAATCACATTTATCTTGCATGTATGTTCTTGATTTGGCCAATCACATTTATCTTGCCTGTTTGTTCTTGATCAATCAAGGTTTATCTGAATAAATACAGCAGAGGAGATCCTTCACAAGCAACACACACAAATAAGAGAAGAACAGCTCAGTTTTATTGAGATTGAAGTTTACTTCTTTGGCCTTACGTTTAATGAGGAAGGGAAGGGACACATTGAATGCTCCCCTTGGATCTAGGCTAGATTTGTACTCTTAGATAATGTTCATTTGTATTATTTTTTTATGCTAACAATAAAAATAGTATGTTTGTTGTATATTCGTTGGGGAGATTCTAAGCTCTGTACAGATGTTAGAATAATGACCATCAAGTGTTTGGCATGTGCAACACCAACGTTTGAGGATTAGAGAGATAGTGGAGAGAACTATCCAGGGTACTATAGTGGAGAGATAGTGGAGAGAATTATCCAGGGTACTGTAGTGGAGAGATAGTGGAGAGAACTATACAGGTACTGTAGTGGAGAGATAGTGGCGAGAACTATCCAGGGTACTATAGTGGAGAGATAGTGGAGAGAACTATCCAGGGTACTGTAGTGGAGAGATAGTTGAGAGAACTATCCAGGGTACTATAGTGGAGAGATAGTGGAGAGAAATATCCAGGGTACTATAGTGGAGAGATAGTGGAGAGAACTATCCAGGGTACTGTAGTGTAGAGATAGTGGAGAGTACTATCCAGGGTACTGTAGTGGAGAGACAGTGGAGAGAACTATCCAGGGTACTATAATGGAGAGATAGTGAAGAGAACTATCCAGGGTACTATAGTGGAGAGAACTATCCAGGGTACTATAGTGGAGAGATAGTGGAGAGAACTATCCAGGGTACTGTAGTGGAGAGAACTATCCATGGTACTGTAGTGGAGAGATAGTGGAGAGAACTATCCAGGGTACTATAGTGGAGAGAACTATCCTGGTACTATAGTGGAGAGATATTGGAGAGAACTATCCAGGGTACTGTAGTGGAGAGATGAAGAGAACTATCCATGGTACTGTAGTGGAGAGATAGTGGTGAGAACTATCCAGGGTACTATAGTGGAGAGATAGTGGAGAGAACTATCCAGGGTACTGTAGTGGAGAGATAGTGGAGAGAACTATCCTGGTACTATAGTGGAGAGATAGTGGAGAGAACTATCCAGGGTACTGTAGTGGAGAGATGGAGAGAACTATCCATGGTACTGTAGTGGAGATATAGTGGAGAGAACTATCCTGGTACTATAGTGGAGAGATAGTGGAGAGAACTATCCAGGGTACTGTAGTGGAGAGATGGAGAGAACTATCCATGGTACTGTAGTGGAGAGATAGTGGTGAGAACTATCCAGGGTACTATAGTGGAGAGATAGTGGAGAGAACTATCCAGGGTACTGTAGTGGAGAGATAGTGGAGAGAACTATCCTGGTACTATAGTGGAGAGATAGTGGAGAGAACTATCCAGGGTACTGTAGTGGAGAGATGGAGAGAACTATCCATGGTACTATAGTGGAGAGATAGTGGAGAAAACTATCCAGGGTACTATAGTGGAGAGATAGTGGAGAGAACTATCCAGGGTACTATAGTGGATAGATAGTGGAGAGAACTGTCCAGGGTACTATAGTGGAGAGAACTATCCAGGGTACTATAGTGGTGAGATAGTGGAGAGAACTATCCAGGGTACTGTAGTGGAGAGAACTGTCCATGGTACTGTAGTGGAGAGAACTATCCAGGGTACTATAGTGGAGAGATAGTGGAGAGAACTATCCTGGTACTATAGTGGAGAGATAGTGGAGAGAACTATCCAGGGTACTATAGTGGAGAGATAGTGGAGAAAACTATCCAGGGTACTATAGTGGAGAGATAGTGGAGAGAACTATCCAGGGTACTATAGTGGATAGATAGTGGAGAGAACTGTCCAGGGTACTATAGTGGAGAGAACTATCCAGGGTACTATAGTGGTGAGATAGTGGAGAGAACTATCCAGGGTACTGTAGTGGAGAGAACTGTCCATGGTACTGTAGTGGAGAGAACTATCCAGGGTACTATAGTGGAGAGATAGTGGAGAGAACTATCCTGGTACTATAGTGGAGAGATAGTGGAGAGAACTATCCAGGGTACTGTAGTGGAGAGATGGAGAGAAATATCCATGGTACTGTAGTGGAGAGATAGTGGAGAAAACTATCCAGGGTACTATAGTGGAGAGATAGTGGAGAGAACTATCCAGGGTACTATAGTGGAGAGATAGTGGAGAGAACTATCCAGGGTACTGTAGTGGAGAGATAGTGGAGAAAACTATCCAGGGTACTATAGTGGAGAGATAGTGGAGAGAACTATCCAGGGTACTATAGTGGAGAGATAGTGGAGAGAACTATCCAGGGTACTGTAGTGGAGAGATAGTGGAGAAAACTATCCAGGGTACTATAGTGGAGAGATAGTGGAGAAAACTATCCAGGGTACTGTAGAGGAGAGATGGAGAGAACTATCTGTGGTACTGTAGTGGAGAGATAGTGGAGAGAACTATCCAGGGTACTATAGTGGAGAGATAGTGGAGAGAACTATCCAGGGTACTATAGTGGAGAGATAGTGGAGAGAACTATCCAGGGTACTATAGTGGAGATATAGTGGTGAGAACTATCCAGGGTACTGTAGTGGAGAGATATTGGAGAGAACTATCCAGGGTACTGTAGTGGAGAGATAGTGGAGAGAACTATCCAGGGTACTATAGTGTTTATAGACAGTTTGAATGATGTCAGTCCTCAGAGATTACAGTCAGACAATAGAAAATATTGGAAAGGAATAAAAAACGGGTTTCATCTTTTGAAGAGAATGTTCTGTAATCCAATAATAATTAATTGTGCCGAGAACACATTTGATTTCTCACGATAATTTGCCGAGAAAGAAAAAAATTAACCAGATGAAATATTACTTGTGCAACTTTATGGAAGTCCTCAGTGAAGCTGTAGATGTATGATGTAGGCCTGTTATGGCATACACACATCAGGAGAGAGGCTATTGGTAGCACTAACAAGAGCAAATTTGAAGCTCTCTAATGACGCATGCACACGAAACTGCCTTTAAGATGGTTCCAGTTTGTAATTGTATTGATCTTTTTTGCAATGAATGGATTTGAAACACTTTGAATTATTTAACACCTGATTATCTATATAATCTTATTAGTTTTGAAGTCACTAAATGATTTTGCTTTGATACAGCAGTAAGGTCTTTCGGGTGTAAGACAGTGTTGGCAATTGAAAGCTGGAAACCAGCCCATTGGTCATGAAAATAGGAACCAAAATTTAATGTCTTGAAATCTCATAGTTTGTTATTCCATGAGATAGGAAAGTTTGTTAATTAATTAATAATATTATCCTGTACATGAAATTGTTTAAGCATGAGCTTTCATGCTGAGCATTTATTTATGCTTCATGATATTGTGGTTGACACCATAAAATGTCATTATGTGAGGGAGAAAGAAAACAAAATGGCCGCTTTCACTTCAATAAATACTTTCTGCTCAAAGCACAATTACTCAAAAATAAACAGATAATCAAGAAATGCAGGTTATATCTACCTGATTTTAAAGTAGAAAACTGCCATGGTCATTTCTTTTCAGTCCAGTGACTCTTTTGTCCCTAGGTAGCCAGAGTTACACCCCTGATTCCAGCGACTCCTTTGTTACAGTCAGTCTAGGGACACCATTGTCCCTAGCTAGCCAGAGTTACACACCTGATTACAGTCAGTCCAGCGACTCCTTTGTTACAGTCAGTCTAGGGACACCATTGTCCCTAGCTAGCCAGAGTTACATCCCTGATTACAGTCATTCCAGTGACTCCTTTGTCCCTAGGTAACCAGAGTTACACTCCTGAGTAAGTCCAGCGACTCCTTTGTCCCTAGGTATCCTGAGTTACACCCCTGATTCCAGCGACTCCTTTGTTACAGTCAGTCTAAGGACACCATTGTCCCTAGCTAGCCAGAGTTACACACCTGATTACAGTCAGTCCAGCGACTCCTTTGTTACAGTCAGTCTAGGGACACCATTGTCCCTAGCTAGCCAGAGTTACATCCCTGATTACAGTCATTCCAGTGACTCCTTTGTTCCTAGGTAACCAGAGTTACACCCCTGTTTACAGTCAGTCCAGTGACTCCTTTGTCCCCAGGTAGTCAGAGTTACATGCCTGATTACAGTCAGTCCAGTGACTCCTTTGTCGCTAGGTAGCCTGAGTTACATCCCTGATTATAGTCAGTCCAGTGACTCCTTCGTCCCTAGGTAACCAGAGTTACATCCCTGATTATAGTCAGTCCAGCAACTCCTTGTCCCTAGCTAGCCAGAGTTACACACCTGATTACAGTCAGTCCAGCGACTCCTTTGTCCCTAGGTAACCGGAACCCTGATTACAGTCTGTCCAGTGACTCCATTGTCCCTAGGTAACCAGAGCCCTGCTTACAGTCAGTCCAGTGACTCCTTTGTCCCTAGGTAGCCAGTTACATCCCTGATTACAGTCAGTCCAGCGAGCGACTCCTTTGTCCCTAGGTAGCCAGAGTTACATCCCTGAATACTGTCAGTCCAGCAAGTCCTTTATCCCTAGGTAGCCAGAGTAACACACCTGATTACAGTCAGTCCAGCGATTCCTTTGTACCCAGGTAACCAGAATTACACCCCTGATTATAGTCAGTCCAGCGACTCATTTGTCCCTAGGTAACCAGAGTTACACCACTGATTATAGTCAGTCCAGTGACTCCTTTGTCCCTAGGTAACCAGAGTTACACCTCTGATTACAGTCTGTCCAGTGACTCCTTTGTCCCTAGGTAACCAGAGGCCTGATTACAGTCAATCCAGCAACTCCTTTGTCCCTTGGTAACCAGAGCCCTGATTACAGTCAGTCCAGTGACTCCATTGTCCCTAGGTAACCAGAGCCCTGATTACAGTCAGTCCAGTGACTCCTTTGTCCCTAGGTAACCAGAGTTACACCCCTGATGGTTATAGTCAGTCCAGCGACTCCTTTGTCCCTAGGTAACCATAGTTACACCCCTGATGATTACAGTCAGTCCAGCAACTCCTTTTTCCCTAGGTAACCAGAGTTACATCCCTGATTACTGTCAGTCCAGCTATTCCTTTGTCTCTAGGTAGCCAGAGTTACATCTCTGATTACAGTCAGTCCAGCGACTCCTTTGTCCCTAGGTAACCAGAGTTACACCCCTGATTACAGTCAGTCCAGTGACTCCTTTGTCCCTAGGTAACCAGAGCCCTGATTACAGTCAGTCCAGCAACTCCTTTGTCTCTAGGTAGCCAGAGTTACATCTCTGATTACAGTCAGTCCAGCGACTCCTTTGTCCCTAGGTAACCAGAGTTACACCCCTGATTACAGTCAGTCCAGCAACTCCTTTGTCCCTAGGTAACCAGAGTTACATCCCTGATTACAGTCAGTCCAGCAACTCCTTTGTCCCTAGGTAACCAGAGTTACACCTCTGATTACAGTCAGTTCAGTGACTCCTTTGTCCCTAGGTAACCAGAGTTACACCCCTGATTACAGTCAGTCCAGCAACTCCTTTGTCCCTAGGTAGCCAGAGAAACATCCCTGATTACAGTCGGTCCAGCGACTCCTTTGTCCTTGGGTAACCAGAGTTACATCCCTGATTATAGTCAGTCCAGCAGCTCCTTTGTCCCTAGCTAACCTGAGCCCTGATTACAGTCAGTCCAGCAACTCCTTTGTCCCTAGGTAACCAGAGTTACAACCCTGATTATAGTCAGTCCAGCGACTTCTTTATCCTTAGGTAACCAGAGTTACACCCCTGATTACAGTCAGTCCAGTGACTCCTTTGTCCCTAGGTAACCAGAGTTACACCACTGAATATAGTCAGTCCAGTGACTCCTTTATCCCTAGGTAACCAGAGTTACACCCCTGATTACAGTCAGTCCAGTGACTCCTTTGTCCCTAGGTAACCAGAGCCCTGATTACAGTCAATCCAGCAACTCCTTTGTCCCTAGGTAACCAGAGCTCTGATTACAGTCAGTCCAGTGACTCCATTGTCCCTAGGTAACCAGAGCCATGATTACAGTCAATCCAGTGACTCCTTTGTCCCTAGGTAACCAGAGTTACACCCCTGATGATTATAGTCAGTCCAGTGACTCCTTTGTCCCTAGGTAACCAGAGTTACACCCCTGATGATTACAGTCAGTCCAGCGACTCATTGTCCCTAGGTAACCAGAGTTACAAACCTGATTACAGTCAGTCCAGCAACTCCTTTGTCCCTATGTAACCAGAGTTACACCCCTGATTACAGTCAGTCCAGCAACTCCTTTGTTCCCAGGTAGTCAGAGTTACATCCCTGATTACAGTCAGTCCAGTGACTCCTTTGTCCCTAGGTAACCAGAGTTACATCCCTGATTACAGTCAGTCCAGTGACTCCTTCATCCCTAGGTAACCAGAGTAACATGCCTGATTACAGTCAGTCCAGCAACTCCTTTGTCCCCAGGTAGTCAGAGTTACACCCCTGATTACAGTCAGTCCAGTGACTCCTTTGTCCCTAGGTAACCAGAGCCCTGATAACAGTCAGTCCAGCAACTCCTTTGTCCCTAGGTAGCCAGAGGTACACCCCTGATTACAGGCAGTCCAGCAACTCCTTTGTCCCCAGGTAGCCAGAGTTACACCCCTGATTACAGTCAGTCCAGCAACTCCTTTGTCCCTAGGTAGCCAGAGTTACATCCCTGACTACAGTCAGTCCAGCGACTCCTTTGTCCCTAGGTAACCAGAGTTACATCCCTGATTATAGTCAGTCCAGCGACTCCTTTGTCCCTAGGTAACCATAGTTACACCGCTGATTATAGTCAGTCCAGTGACTCCTTTGTCCCTAGGTAACCAGAGCCCTGATTACAGTCAGTCCAGCAACTCCTTTGTCCCTAGGTAACCAGAGTTACACCACTGATTATAGTCAGTCCAGTGACTCCTTTATCCCTAGGTAACCAGAGTTACACCCCTGATTACAGTCAGTCCAGTGACTCCTTTGTCCCTAGGTAACCAGAGCCCTGATTACAGTCAATCCAGCAACTCCTTTGTCCCTAGGTAACCAGAGCTCTGATTACAGTCAGTCCAGTGACTCCATTGTCCCTAGGTAACCAGAGCCCTGATTACAGTCAGTCCAGTGACTCCTTTGTCCCTAGGTAACCAGAGTTACACCCCTGATGGTTATAGTCAGTCCAGCGACTCCTTTGTCCCTAGGTAACCATAGTTACACCCCTGATGATTACAGTCAGTCCAGCAACTCCTTTTTCCCTAGGTAACCAGAGTTACATCCCTGATTACTGTCAGTCCAGCTATTCCTTTGTCTCTAGGTAGCCAGAGTTACATCTCTGATTACAGTCAGTCCAGCGACTCCTTTGTCCCTAGGTAACCAGAGTTACACCCCTGATTACAGTCAGTCCAGTGACTCCTTTGTCCCTAGGTAACCAGAGCCCTGATTACAGTCAGTCCAGCAACTCCTTTGTCTCTAGGTAGCCAGAGTTACATCTCTGATTACAGTCAGTCCAGCGACTCCTTTGTCCCTAGGTAACCAGAGTTACACCCCTGATTACAGTCAGTCCAGCAACTCCTTTGTCCCTAGGTAACCAGAGTTACATCCCTGATTACAGTCAGTCCAGCAACTCCTTTGTCCCTAGGTAACCAGAGTTACACCTCTGATTACAGTCAGTTCAGCGACTCCTTTGTCCCTAGGTAACCAGAGTTACACCCCTGATTACAGTCAGTCCAGCAACTCCTTTGTCCCTAGGTAGCCAGAGAAACATCCCTGATTACAGTCGGTCCAGCGACTCCTTTGTCCTTGGGTAACCAGAGTTACATCCCTGATTATAGTCAGTCCAGCAGCTCCTTTGTCCCTAGCTAACCTGAGCCCTGATTGCAGTCAGTCCAGCAACTCCTTTGTCCCTATGTAACCAGAGTTACAACCCTGATTATAGTCAGTCCAGCGACTTCTTTATCCTTAGGTAACCAGAGTTACACCCCTGATTACAGTCAGTCCAGTGACTCCTTTGTCCCTAGGTAACCAGAGTTACACCACTGAATATAGTCAGTCCAGTGACTCCTTTATCCCTAGGTAACCAGAGTTACACCCCTGATTACAGTCAGTCCAGTGACTTCTTTGTCCCTAGGTAACCAGAGCCCTGATTACAGTCAATCCAGCAACTCCTTTGTCCCTAGGTAACCAGAGCTCTGATTACAGTCAGTCCAGTGACTCCATTGTCCCTAGGTAACCAGAGCCATGATTACAGTCAATCCAGTGACTCCTTTGTCCCTAGGTAACCAGAGTTACACCCCTGATGATTATAGTCAGTCCAGTGACTCCTTTGTCCCTAGGTAACCAGAGTTACACCCCTGATGATTACAGTCAGTCCAGCGACTCATTGTCCCTAGGTAACCAGAGTTACACCCCTGATTACAGTCAGTCCAGCAACTCCTTTGTTCCCAGGTAGTCAGAGTTACATCCCTGATTACAGTCAGTCCAGTGACTCCTTTGTCCCTAGGTAACCAGAGTTACATCCCTGATTACAGTCAGTCCAGTGACTCCTTCATCCCTAGGTAACCAGAGTAACATGCCTGATTACAGTCAGTCCAGCAACTCCTTTGTCCCCAGGTAGTCAGAGTTACACCCCTGATTACAGTCAGTCCAGTGACTCCTTTGTCCCTAGGTAACCAGAGCCCTGATTACAGTCAGTCCAGCAACTCCTTTGTCCCTAGGTAGCCAGAGGTACACCCCTGATTACAGGCAGTCCAGCAACTCCTTTGTCCCCAGGTAGCCAGAGTTACACCCCTGATTACAGTCAGTCCAGCAACTCCTTTGTCCCTAGGTAGCCAGAGTTACATCCCTGACTACAGTCAGTCCAGCGACTCCTTTGTCCCTAGGTAACCAGAGTTACATCCCTGATTATAGTCAGTCCAGCGACTCCTTTGTCCCTAGGTAACCATAGTTACACCGCTGATTATAGTCAGTCCAGTGACTCCTTTGTCCCTAGGTAACCAGAGCCCTGATTACAGTCAGTCCAGCAACTCCTTTGTCCCTAGGTAACCATAGTTACACCGCTGATTATAGTCAGTCCAGTGACTCCTTTGTCCCTAGGTAACCAGAGCCCTGATTACAGTCAATCCAGCAACTCCTTTGTCCCTAGGTAACCAGAGCTCTGATTACAGTCAGTCCAGTGACTCCATTGTCCCTAGGTAACCAGAGCCATGATTACAGTCAATCCAGTGACTCCTTTGTCCCTAGGTAACCAGAGTTACACCCCTGATGATTATAGTCAGTCCAGTGACTCCTTTGTCCCTAGGTAACCAGAGTTACACCCCTGATGATTACAGTCAGTCCAGCGACTTCTTTGTCCCTAGGTAACCAGAGTTACAAACCTGATTACAGTCAGTCCAGCAACTCCTTTGTCCCTATGTAACCAGGGTTACACCTCTGATTACAGTCAGTCCAGCAACTCCTTTGTTCCCAGGTAGTCAGAGTTACATCCCTGATTACAGTCAGTCCAGTGACTCCTTTGTCCCTAGGTAACCAGAGTTACATCCCTGATTACAGTCAGTCCAGTGACTCCTTCATCCCTAGGTAACCAGAGTAACATGCCTGATTACAGTCAGTCCAGCAACTCCTTTGTCCCCAGGTAGTCAGAGTTACACCCCTGATTACAGTCAGTCCAGTGACTCCTTTGTCCCTAGGTAACCAGAGCCCTGATTACAGTCAGTCCAGCAACTCCTTTGTCTCTAGGTAGCCAGAGTTACATCTCTGATTACAGTCAGTCCAGCGACTCCTTTGTCCCTAGGTAACCAGAGTTACACCCCTGATTACAGTCAGTCAAGCAACTCCTTTGTCCCTAGGTAACCAGAGTTACATCCCTGATTACAGTCAGTCCAGCAACTCCTTTGTCCCTAGGTAACCAGAGTTACACCCCTGATTACAGTCAGTTCAGCGACTCCTATGTCCCTAGGTAACCAGATTTACACCCCTGATTTTAGTCAGTCCAGCAACTCCTTTGTCCCTAGGTAGCCAGAGTAACATCCCTGATTACAGTCGGTCCAGCAACTCCTTTGTCCTTGGGTAACCAGAGTTACATCCCTGATTATAGTCAGTCCAGCGGCTCCTTTGTCCCTAGCTAACCAGAGCCCTGATTACAGTCAGTCCAGCAACTCCTTTGTCCCTAGGTAGCCAGAGTTACATCCCTGACTACAGTCAGTCCAGCGACTCCTTTGTCCCTAGGTAACCAGAGTTACATCCCTGATTATAGTCAGTCCAGCGACTCCTTTGTCCCTAGGTAACCATAGTTACACCGCTGATTATAGTCTGTCCAGTGACTCATTTGTCCCTAGGTAACCAGAGCCCTGATTACAGTCAGTCCAGCAACTCCTTTGTCCTTAGGTAACCAGAGTCAGTCCAGCAACTCCTTTGTCCCTAGGTAACCAGAGTTACACCACTGATTATAGTCAGTCCAGTGACTCCTTTATCCCTAGGTAACCAGAGTTACACCCCTGATTACAGTCAGTCCAGTGACTCCTTTGTCCTTAGGTAACCAGAGCCCTGATTACAGTCAATGCAGCAAATCCTTTGTCCCTAGGTAACCAGAGTTACACCCCTGATTACAGTCATTCCAGTGACTCCTTTGTCCCTAGGTAACCAGAGTTACACCCCTGATTACTGTCAGTCCAGCGACTCCTTTGTCCCTAGGTAACCAGAGTTACACCCCTGATTACTGTCAATCCAGTGACTCCTTTATCGCTAGGTAGCCAGAGTTACATCCCTGATTATAGTCAGTCCAGTGACTCCTTTGTCCCTAGGTAACCAGAGTTACATCCCTGATTATAGTCAGTCCAGCAACTCCTTTGTTCCCAGGTAGTCAGAGTTACATCCCTGATTACAGTCAGTCCAGTGACTCCTTTGTCCCTAGGTAACCAGAGTTACATCCCTGATTACAGTCAGTCCAGTGACTCCTTCATCCCTAGGTAACCAGAGTAACATGCCTGATTACAGTCAGTCCAGCAACTCCTTTGTCCCCAGGTAGTCAGAGTTACTCTCCTGATTACAGTCAGTCCAGTGACTCCTTTGTCCCCAGGTAAACAGAGTTACATCCCTGATTACAGTCAGTCCAGTGACACCTTTGTCCCTAGGTAGTCAGAGTTACACCCCTGATTACAGTCAGTCCAGTGACTCCTTTGTCCCCAGGTAGTCAGAGTCACACCCCTGATTACAGTCAGTCCAGTGACTCCTTTGTCCCCAGGTAGTCAAGAGTTACACCCCTGATTACAGTCAGTCCAGTGACTCCTTTGTCCCTAGGTAACCAGAGCTACACATCTGATTACTGTCAGTCAGGCGACTCCTTTGTCCCTAGGTAACCAGAGTTACACCCCTGATTACAGTCAGTCCAGTGACTCCTTTGTCCCTAGGTAACCAGAGTTACATCCCTGATTACAGTCTGTCCAGTGATTCCTTTGTCTCTAGTTAACCAGAGTTACATCCCTGATTACAGTCAGTCCAGTGACTCCTTTGTCCCTAGATAACCAGAGTTACACCCCTGATTACAGTTAGTCCAGTGATATATATATAATAAAATTGAAGAAATTAGGAAACGGGCAAGTCTTCAGTGTAAAATATATTTTCTACAAGCGCTTTCATGGTTTTTGATACACAGGTGTGGTGCTATATAAGAGAAAATCAGTCCAGCGACTCCTTTGTTCCTAGGTAACCAGAGTTACATCCCTGACTCCTACAGCCACCTGCAGTCCTCTCTGGTTACCTAGGGACAAAGGAGTCGCTGGACTGATTTATATATATATAAACTGAAAGTCTTTAAAAACATATAGATACATTATTTTCGGTATATTCTTTTTAGAATAAGATTTTCATAGGCCAAATGTATTTTTAGCTTACTGATCAACTTTCCATCATTCAAATTGCAATGTACAGAAAAACATGATAATCCATGACAGGAGCGAGCCTCTGCTCTAAATGAGCATGTCGGGCCCTCAAAGGAGATAACATTTTGGAATAGATATAATAGGAATTTTTAAAGTCATTCAGTATACAAATTATCTGGTATGTATTGACGTATTAAGGCCCCAGTGGCCATGAACCAAGGACATTAATCCCAATACGAAGTAGAATACCCTAAACAGGACCTGGAAACTAAATAGCGTGGTCTTAGTATATTGGGGATCGAGAAACATCACATCACAATTCTCCATGTTAAAACATACGTTTATTTTTTCCTTTCTTTCATTCGCATGGATGGACCATAAATGATGAATACAAATCTATATTTGCAGTTTATCGCGGACCATGTCGAGACAAACCCCCTGTTTAAGGACAACAAGGACTGCCAGAGCCTCATAATGGAAGCCCTCAAATATCATCTGCTGCCCGAGAGGCGATCATCATTCCAGAGTCCAAGGACCAAACCCAGGAAATCCACCGTCGGCATGATGTTTGCTGTAGGTGGCATGGACAACAATAAAGGTAAGGACCAGACCCAGGAAATCCACCATCGGCATGATGTTTGCTGTAGGTGGCATGGACATCAGTAAAGGTAATTTAAGGAACAAACCCAGGAAATCCACCGTCGGCATGATGTTTGCTGTAGATGGCATGGACAACAATAAAGGTAAGGACCAAACCCAGGAAATCCACCATCAGCCTGATGTTTGCTGTAGATGGCATGGACAACAATAAAGGTAATGACCAAGCCCAGAAAATCCACCATCAGCCTGAAGTTTGCTGTAGATGGCATAGACAACAGTAAAGGTAATGACCAAGCCCAGAAAATCCACCATCAGCCTGAAGTTTGCTGTAGATGGCATAGACAACAATAAAGGTAATGACCAAGCCCAGAAAATCCACCATCAGCCTGATGTTTGCTGTAGATGGCATAGACAACAATAAAGGTAATGACCAAGCCCAGAAAATCCACCATCAGCCTGATGTTTGCTGTAGGTGGCATAGACAACAATAAAGGTAAGGACCAAACCCAGAAAATCCACCATCAGCCTGATGTTTGCTGTAGGTGGCATGAACAACAATAAAGGTAAGGACCAAACCCAGAAAATCCACCATCAGCCTGATGTTTGCTGTAGGTGGCATAGACAACAATAAAGGTAAGGACCAAACCCAGAAAACTGATGTTTGCTATAGGTGGCATGAACAACAATAAAGGTAAGGACCAAACCCAGGAAATCCACCATCAGCCTGATGTTTGCTGTAGGTGGCATGAACAACAATAAAGGTAAGGACCAAACCCAGAAAATCCACCATCAGCCTGATGTTTGCTGTAGGTGGCATAGACAACAATAAAGGTAAGGACCAAACCCAGAAAACTGATGTTTGCTATAGGTGGCATGAACAACAATAAAGGTAAGGACCAAACCCAGGAAATCCACCATCAGCCTGATGTTTGCTGTAGGTGGCATGAACAACAATAAAGTTAAGGAAAATACCCAGCAAATCCGCCGTCAACATCAACAAACATGATCATTACAAAAATCAATTTTGTTTGATACACCAGATAAAATGCTCGCTTCTAGTCTCCCGCATGGTTTTTCTTTTGAAAACTCTGGGCTTATTTCGAATTAATAATTATAGAGAAAAGTGTTTTTTGCATGCTAATGGATAATTTGTAGTTACCCAGGATGCACCAGGCTATTTAAGAAGCCTTTACGAACATTTAATCACAGAAACATGCAAATATTCAATAAATTTCCTATTGTAAGTCAGCCCATAAAAATAAAATTCTCTATTTAGAATGTCAAACATGATTTCGTGTCTGGCAGATTTCTATCTATTTGATATTGCTTTAAATCGGAGTTGGGCAGATATTCTCTTCGGCAGGTTGACTGTATTGCTTTGTAGGAGGTTGCAAGAAACTAAATACTTTCCGATAGGCCACCTATATCATCTGTCAGCTAATATATAAAGAACCAAACACCAGCTTTTTATCTCACCCACGATAGTGGCTAGCGAGCCATAGCAGTCATTTTTTCGGCGGCGTGCTTTGTTGGGTCAAGGGACAGCACGTAATGCTAAAATTACCAAGGTCAAGATCATATTTTGCGTTATTTTCCCAAAATTTAACCTTGGTTAGGTAACTTAATCTCAGTTAACTTTATGTGATTACGTCACTTTATGTCTTTGATACTTGGTCATATGTATTGTTGGCATGGTTGACATCGCTGAACGACAAAAGTTACCAAGGTCATATTTTGCGTTATTTTCCCAAAACTACACCCTGGTTAAACCACTTAACCTCAGTAACTAACTTCTTATGATTACCTCGTTTTATTGTCTCGCATTTTCGCAGAAAAAAAAGACATAGGTGTTGCTTTTCCGGCGGCGGCGGCAGCATTCAAGTTTTGCGTTTAGGTAATTTTCTCACAAACTGTATGCACTAGACCTTTCAAACTTTGCTTATAGTTGTATCTTAGGTGGTACATCGCAATGTGACAAAGCAAATGTGGAAGTGACCTTGACTTTCCAAGCAAAGGGCAGATAACTTACACATTTTTAGATTCAACTTTTGCGTTTAGGTCAATTTTTCACAAACTGTATGCACTAGACCTTTCAAACTTTGCTTATAGTTGCATCTTGGGTGGTACACGGCAACGTAACAAAGCAAATATGGAAGTGACCTTGACCCTCCAAGCAATGGGCAGATAACCTTATAATTTTTACCTTTAACTTTGGCATTTAGGTCACTTTTTCACAAACTGTATGCACTAGACCTTTCAAACTATGCTTATAGTTTTATCTTGGGTGGTACATTGCAGCGTGACAAAGCATATGTGGATGTGACCTTGACTCTCCAAGCAAAGGGCAGATAACCTTATACTTTTTATCTTCAACTTTGGCGTTTAGGTCACTTTTTCACAAACTGTATGCACTAGACCTTTCAAACTTTGCTTATAGTTGTATCTTGGGTGGTACATCGCAAAGTGACAAAGCAAATGTGGAAGTGACCTTGACTCTCCAAGCAAAGGGCAGATAAGTTAATAATTTTTAGATTCAACTTTTGCGTTTAGGTCACTTTTTCACAAACTGTATGCACTAGACCTTTCAAACTTTGCTTATAGTTGTATCTTGAGTGGTACATAGCAACATGACAAAGCAAATGTGGAAGTGACCTTGACCCTCCAAGCAAGGGGCAGATAACCTTATAATTTTTACCTTGAACTTTGGCGTTTAGGTCACTTTTTCACAAACTGTATGCACTAAGACCTTTCAAAGTTTGCTTCTAGTTGTATCTTGGGTGGTACATTGCAACGTGACAAAGCAAATGTGGATGTGACCTTCACCATCCAAGCAAAGGGCAGATAACTTTAATTGTTACTTTTGCATCACTTTCTCATGAACTATAATTATGCACTAGATGTTTTAAACCTAATTTATAGCTTAATCTTTGGAAGAAAACATACTCTATTTTGACATAGTTGTATCTTCGGTAGTGCATCTTTTTTTTGGATGCATGGATTTCATCTATGACCTTGACCTACTTTTTGGAGCTGATGATTTTTAGCTCTATTCTGGCCAAAGGCCTTCATTTTTCATCCGAACTTCACCAAACTTTAACAGATTGTTAATATCAATGAAAGCTCGCACAAGTTTGAAAACCAGCCAGATCGGACCAATAACTGCGGAGTTATGGCCCTTGATTTATTTAAAAATGCTATATTTTGCCTCGTTAATACCGTATTATACGATAGGGCTTTCATTTTTCATCGGATCTTTAGCAAACTTTACCAGATGTTTTGGCTTTTTTTTTTTATTATTAATATATTATTAATATATATATTTATTTTTTTTATAGATAATTATATTATTTTTTTAATTATTTTTTTTTTTTTTTAAATAATTTTTTTTTCCATTTTTTTTTAAAATATTTTGTTTGTTTTGTTTTGTTTTTACTGATTTCATTATTTTTTGTTTTAATTTTTTTTTTGTGTGTTAACGCCGTGTTAGCAGGAAGCATTGCTGTGCCTATTGCATTTTTTTCCCAGTTCGTTGATTTTTGATGGAGTTACGGCTCCTTGACATTTTTTTTAATTTCTTGTCGGCGCTACTCCTCCTAAACGCCTTGTTGGATTTCGACGAAACTTGGCAGGAAGCATTGGTAAGATGTCTAGTTGTGCATATCACGCTTTTGTTCCAGTTTGCTGATTTATGACGGAGTTATGGCACTTTGACATTTTTACTTTAAATTTCTTGTCGGCGCTACTTCTCCTAAATGGGTTGTTGGATTTCTACAAAATTTGGCAGGAAGCCTCAGTATGATGTCTAGTTGTGCAAACAAAGCATGGTATATCAATGAAATTTTAGACAAGTCCGAAAACCAGCTAGAGCTAGTCAGTAACGACAGGTTATGGCCCTCGATTTGTTGAAAAATGGTATATTGTATTTTCCTTTGTTAATTTGTAGTTACTTCATTTTTTATCTGATCTTTACCATATTTGTTTAGAATGTTAATATAACACCCCACCAACCAGTTCGTTGATTTTTGATGGAGTTACGGCTCCTTGACATTTTTTTTAATTTCTTGTCGGCGCTACTCCTCCTAAACGCCTTGTTGGATTTCGACGAAACTTGGCAGGAAGCATCGGTAAGATGTCTAGTTGTGCATATCACGCTTTTGTTCCAGTTTGCTGATTTATGACGGAGTTATGGCACTTTGACATTTTTACTTTAAATTTCTTGTCGGCGCTACTTCTCCTAAATGGGTTGTTGGATTTCTACAAAATTTGGCAGGAAGCCTCAGTATGATGTCTAGTTGTGCAAACAAAGCATGGTATATCAATGAAATTTTAGACAAGTCCGAAAACCAGCTAGAGCTAGTCAGTAACGACAGGTTATGGCCCTCGATTTGTTGAAAAATGGTATATTGTATTTTCCTTTGTTAATTTGTAGTTACTTCATTTTTTATCTGATCTTTACCATATTTGTTTAGAATGTTAATATAACACCCCACCAACCAGTTCGTTGATTTTTGATGGAGTTACGGCTCCTTGACATTTTTTTAAATTTCTTGTCGGCGCTACTCCTCCTAAACGCCTTGTTGGATTTCGACGAAACTTGGCAGGAAGCATCGGTAAGATGTCTAGTTGTGCATATCACGCTTTTGTTCCAGTTTGCTGATTTGTGACGGAGTTATGGTACTTTGACATTTTTACTTTAAATTTCTTGTCGGCGCTTCTCCTCTAAATGGGTTGTTGGATTTCTACAAAATTTGGCAGGAAGCCTCAGTATGATGTCTAGTTGTGCAAACAAAGCATGGTATATCAATGAAATTTTGGACAAGTCCGAAAACCAGCTAGATCTAGTTAGTAACGACAGGTTATGGCCCTTGATTTGTTGAAAAATGGTATATTGTATTTTCCTTTGTTAATTTGTAGTTACTTCATTTTTTATCTGATCTTTACTATATTTGTTTAGAATGTTAATATAACACCCCCCACCCCAACTCACCCCCAACCCACCCCCCATTTTTATGAAATTTCATTCATAGAAGAAAGTGGGACAAATTAAAAAATGCCCATGCCAGACTAGACACAGCAGACTTATTGCCCATGATTACCAGTGAATAAGAGCCATTTTAGCCAGTAGAGCCCTCTTGGCCCTCTTGTATTCTGGCCAAAGGCCTTCATTTTTCATCCGAACTTTACCAAACTTTACCATATTGTTAATATCAATGAAAGCTCGCACAAGTTTGAAAACCAGCCAGATCGGACCAATAACTGCGGAGTTATGGCCCTTGGTTTATTTAAAAAATGCTATATTTTGCCTCGTTAATACCGTATTATACGATAGGGCTTTCATTTTTCATCGGATCTTTAGCAAACTTTACCAGATGTTTTGGCTTTTTTTTTTTTATTATTAATATATTATTAATATATATATTTATTTTTTTTATAGATAATTATATTATTTTTTTAATTATTTTTTTTTTTTTTTTAAATAATTTTTTTTTTCCATTTTTTTTTTTAAAATATTTTGTTTGTTTTGTTTTGTTTTTACTGATTTCATTATTTTTTGTTTTAATTTTTTTTTGTGTGTGTTAACGCCGTGTTAGCAGGAAGCATTGCTGTGCCTATTGCATTTTTTTTCCCAGTTCGTTGATTTTTGATGGAGTTACGGCTCCTTGACAATTTTTTTAATTTCTTGTCGGCGCTACTCCTCCTAAACGCCTTGTTGGATTTCGACGAAACTTGGCAGGAAAGCATCGGTAAGATGTCTAGTTGTGCATATCACGCTTTTGTTCCAGTTTGCTGATTTATGACGGAGTTATGGCACTTTGACATTTTTACTTTAAATTTCTTGTCGGCGCTACTTCTCCTAAATGGGGTTGTTGGACTTTCTACAAAATTTGGCAGGAAGCCTCAGTATGATGTCTGAGTTGTGCAAACAAAGCATGGTATATCAATGAAATTTTAGACAAGTCCGAAAACCAGCTAGATCTAGTTAGTAACGACAGGTTATGGCCGTTGATTTGTTGAAAAATGGTATATTGTATTTTCCTTTGTTAATTTGTAGTTACTTCATTTTTTATCTGATCTTTACCATATTTGTTTAGAATGTTAATATAACACCCCACCAACCAGTTCGTTGATTTTTGATGGAGTTACGGCTCCTTGACATTTTTTTTTTTAATTTCTTGTCGGCGCTACTTCTCCTAAACGCCTTGTTGGATTTCGACGAAACTTGGCAGGAAGCATCGGTAAGATGTCTAGTTGTGCATATCACGCTTTTGTTCCAGTTTGCTGATTTGTGACGGAGTTATGGCACTTTGACATTTTTACTTTAAATTTCTTGTCGGTGCTACTCCTCTAAATGGGTTGTTGGATTTCTACAAAATTTGGCAGGAAGCCTCAGTATGATGTCTAGTTGTGCAAAGCATGGTATATCAATGAAATTTTGGACAAGTCCGAAAACCAGCTAGATCTAGTTAGTAACGACAGGTTATGGCCCTTGATTTGTTGAAAAATGGTATATTGTATTTTCCTTTGTTAATTTGTAGTTACTTCATTTTTTATCTGATCTTTACTATATTTGTTTAGAATGTTAATATAACACCCCCCCACCCCAACCCACCCCCAACCCACCCCCCATTTTTATGAAATTTCATTCATAGAAGAAAGTGGGACAAATTAAAAAATGCCCATGCCAGACTAGACACAGCAGACTTATTGCCCATGATTACCAGGTGAATAAGAGCCATTTTAGCCAGTAGAGCCCTCTTGGCCCTCTTGTTTTTAATAGAATGGCATTTTGTTTTTAAATGTCATCTCAGCAAACTGCAAACTCGATTGTTTTTAGTTACTAAAATGTTTACAAACTTTCATTTAAGCATCATTGACCTTTTTATTTTAAGTCCAGCCCCTGTTAGGCGAGACATACGAATCCACGGATTTCTTGTTTTAATTTTTTAGAATATTTTTTTAAATATTTTGTTTGAATTGATATATTTTTTTTAATTTTTTAATTACTTTTTTTTTTTTTTTGGTTTGATTGCGTTTTTTTCCGGTTCGTTGGTTTTTGATGGAGTTATGGCCTCTTGACGTTTTCTTGTTGGCGCTACTCCTCCTAAACGCCTTGTTGGATTTCGACGAAACTTGGCAGGAAGCATCGGTAAGATGTCTAGTTGTGCATGTCACGCTTTTGTTCCAGTTCGCTGATTTATGACGGAGTTATGGCACATTGACATTTTTACTTTAAATTTCTTGTTGGCGCTACTCCTCCTAAACGGCTTGTTGGATTTCTATAAAATTTGGCAGGAAGCCTCAGTATGATGTCTAGTTGTGCAAAGCGCGGTATATCAATGAAATCTTGGACAAGTTCGAAAACAGCTAGATTTTGTAAGTAACAACAGGTTATGGCCCTTGATTTGTTGAAAAATGCTATATTGTATTTTCCTTTGTTAAATCTGTAGTTACTTAATTTTTTATCTGATCTTTACCATATTTGTTTAGAATGTTAATATAAATCCCCCCCCCCCCCCATTTTCATGAAATTTCATTCATAGAAGAAAGTGGGACAAATTAAAAAAATACCCATGCCAGACTAGACACAGCAGACTTATTGCCCATGATTACCAGGTGAGCGATCTAAGGCCATCCTATCCCTGTTGTTTTTGCAATGTTTTGAAAAAACTACTGATGGGAATTTTATGTCGAAAACCCTTGATATAAGAGACGTTTTCGCCAGTAGAGCATCCACAGACCCTCTTGGGCCTCTTGTTTTTAAACAAATGCACTTAAGGGTGCCCTCTGGTGAATATCAGAACAGATAGAATTTTTTATTTCCCTGTTTTTTATGAAGACTAACATATTACTAGTTAGTTTCTGGAAAAATAATGATGGGTCGGTGATTTAACTTTTTCGCAAAATTAATCTTTAGTAATACACTCTCACAGTGCGGTTTTAAATTCTGAATCAGCTGCAAATTGTGTATGGCAACTTACATGTGTGTAGTGTGGTTTGCAGAACAGGTATCGATTTTCCGTCTTTTTTAATGTAATAGATCATACTTTAGGACGAAAAATTAAGGGTTGGGGTATTTTTATCACCATCTGAAAAATTAGTACATCCCTTGTCATTACCCCACCCAGTTTACTATAAATTGCATTTTTAAATTTGTGATCCATACATTTTTCATGATAAAGGAACAGATAACTTTTTGAGATATTTTGTCTACAATATATACAAGACCTGAGTATCAGAATAAAAAAATAAAAAATGGGGGTCGGTGTGCATATAAGAAAGATATTCAATAAAAACTGAGAAAAAAATGTGCTTTTTTAGATTTCGACGAGCTCTGACATATAACGGCATAGGTCTGTAACAAATAATAGGAAAATACTTTTTATTCCTGTCTATGTATATGCTAACACATGTCTTTGTAATAAAGTTTAAATTAAGTGAATATCTTAAATGGTTTTTGAGAAATACCATCTTTTGTACCCCTACCCCCCATTTTGGCTTATGTTAAAAATTGTCAATTTTGGGCACAACATGTGAGGTCAAAAAAAAAATCTTATTTATTTTTATTTTTTTTGCACTAAAATATCCCTATTGGGCATAAGTTTGTTACTGTATGATTATTTTTTCCAGTTTTATTATAATTTTTGAAATATAACAAATGTAAATTTCCGGAAGTGCAAAAATCCAAAACCTCAGCAGAGGGCACCCTTAAATGTCATCTCAGCAAACGGCAAACTCCAGTGTTTTTAGTTACTAAAATGTTGACAAACTTTCATTTAAGCATCATTGATCGTTTTATTTTTAAGTCCAGCCCCCTATAAGCGAGACATGTGAATCCACGGATTTCTTGTTTGTTTGATACTATAGGTTATTGAATTTGTATGGCTACATATTACTTGGAACGAGTTGTTTTGGCAAAGGACGACGAGCTTGCTTGTAGCCATACAAATTCAATAACGTTTTTATTGCATAATTTCATATTGTTTTCGATCAATGTTAATTGTATGACTATTACTTTTCTTTGTATTTGTGTTTTTTTTTATAGCTTTTGATGGAATTCCTATCTTGTCATTCAGTTTCACTTTGTGTGGATGATTATTTTGCGCGAAAACGACGTCGACGTCAGATGACGTCATTAAAAACATCAAGCGATTTTCTAAAGTTTGTTTACTATTCGATAACGTTAAAAAGTGGGTGAGTGACCATTTCAATTATTTTATCAATTTCTTCCATAAAAGGTTGAAGAAAAAAACACGTATTTTTTTTGTTGACACTATAGGAAGGATTCCGTTATTTTATTTGAAAGTAGTTCCTTATTTTTATTTTGCGGCTCTTAGCAAGCACGAGAAAAAGTTCCAGTGCAATATCAATGTGTGCAATATCATAGAATATTGCACACTTAGCTCAATGCAAACTAAACGGGACAATATGAAAGTATACAATAATTGGTCATATGAAATGTTGTCTATGTCTTTGTTTACAAACAGTATGGAACACGCACTGAATATTGACTATTATATTATTGTATTTCATTTTCACTGAAAAAATTCTGGTAGAGTTATGCCCCTTTTTGTGTCACCTGCATAGCATGGCAGACACTTAGGGATCATTTTGTCCGTCCGTCACACTTTTAACCTGCAACCTAACCTCGATGATAACGTGAAAAGTATACTGAAAGAAATAAGTTTAGCACATAAATAACATGGTAAATCCCATTGAGCGGATTCAAGGCTATATACTTCAGCCGTCATTAACAATATAATTACCATAATTAACAAGTATATGCAGGACATTATTTTTAAACGATATCTGCGAAAAAAGTAGCAACATGTCTTAATTTACCTGCTTTACAGAAATTATAATTTCGTTCTTATTTCAATATAAAGGGAGATAATTTTAAAATTTAAAACTTTGGTTCGTAATTGCATTATAATGAAAAGGTTAATGTCGATTGTTTTTGTGTTTTTTATCACTCGAAACCCAGAATAGTTATTTAATAAAGTTTAACCCTGTTCTTGTTAATATTCTTATTTTTAATGTGAAAAATGTTGTCTTATTGCCAAATATATCAAACCATATTACTTACGGCCCATCCCTATCATTTCATCTAAGGCCTAATCACTGTTGTGAATATCTATGACAAGTGTTAACCATACTGCAAAAAGATATAAATGACATGGAATTATTACAGGACCATCAACCATCGAAAAGTATGACTTACGGACCAATTCCTGGACGCAGGTAGCCAACATGAATGGCCGCCGACTACAGTTTGGTGTGGCCGTCCTAGAGAACAAGCTGTTCATCGTGGGGGGTCGCGAGGGACTGAAGACGCTGAACACAGTAGAATGTTACGACCTGAGAAAGAAGACATGGACGCTGATGCCACCAATGTCAACACATAGACACGGTCTTGGTATGTGTGCAAAACATATTTATTCATTGTTGATTTTCACACTTTTGCTAAAATTTGATAGACAAAGGCTAAACTTGAATGAAGTTATTTATATCAATAAAATTGGATGTTCGGGCATCATGACACCACATCAAAATCACATCATGAAAATAATGCAATTATGGATCAAGTTGTTGCAATGATACGTAATTCAAACGCGTAATTTGGTTTAAATGTTGTATATATAGCAGTTGCATAAACAAAATATTCATGATAAAACAGCATACTAAATATTCATGATAAAAATGCATACTAAATATTCATGATAAAAATGCATACAAAATATTCATGATAAAAATGCATACTAAATATTCATGATAAAAATGCATACAAAATATTCATGATAAAAATGCATACTAAATATTCATGATAAAAATGCATACTAAATATGATAAAAATGCATAAAAAATATTAATCAAATAAAAGAATGACATCATTAAAGCGGTCCTATTCAAAGGAATTTAATCACGATTAGAACAGAAAACATACTGAACCAAAGATGTTGTATACATATTTCAATTTAAACATTGTGTATTAGAGATTAAGCCCGTGTTTCTGCTGCAGGTGTTGGTGTGTTGGAGGGTCCTATGTATGCAGTGGGCGGACATGATGGCTGGTCCTACTTGAACACAGTGGAGAGGTGGGACCCCCAGGCCAAACAGTGGAGCTATGTGGCACCCATGTCCACACCCAGGAGCACAGTGGGGGTAGCCGTGCTGTTTGGGAAGTACGTATTGGATGTTTATGATATAGCGAAGTATCAGCGTGAAACTATAGTATTGTGTTATTTATTTATACAAAGTATATTGTGTTTCCTGTTTAACCCTCGATATTGGATACCTGGGTGATGGTATAGCCAATATAATTAGAATGAATAAAAAAAAAATCTTGTTTCTTTAAGGCAGTGTAAACTTTGCAGAATCATTCACACAAACATTACCGATACTGCATTCGGATAAAAACAGAAGTAAGCCAAAATATGTTCTTCGGCAAAAATCATCTCTCAACTCCCTTATTTTATAAAAACCTTCCAACAAACGTGCATAAATTGAGTAGTAGCTACGGATGTTATTATTAAATAGTTTACAACCACTAATTGTAAAAGCCAATTTGTTGTAAGTTTTATCAACAATAATTGTATTAGGTGACCTTAGAAGACAATACCAATTCACTCGAAAATTTTTATTGTAACCTCCGTTTCCAGGTTGTATGCTGTTGGTGGTAGAGATGGCTCATCTTGTCTCAAGTCTGTCGAGTGTTTTGACCCACACACAAACAAATGGATGCCACTCACCCCAATGTCCAAGCGACGCGGAGGTGTAGGTGTGGCCACCTGTAATGGCTTCCTGTACGCCGTAGGTGGTCATGAGGCCCCGGCAACCAATCCAACATGCTGCAGATTTGACTGCGCAGAAAGGTAACGAATGTTTATCAAAAACAAATCACTTCATTTTCATGTTAAATTTGACCATTTTCAAGCAGTATTTAGTGTTTCATAATATAATGAACAATAAGAAAAGACTTTTCAGCAAATTTCTTGTGAAAATTGAAAATATATCCCATATAATGCACATTTATATATTAGGTGTTGACGAGATGAAATAGAACTGAATTCTTAAAGGTATTACCGCTGTATGTTATGAACATTAATATTATGAACCACCAGTGTTCGTTTCCCCTAACAGTATGTTACTTCTGACCCCAGATATGACCCAAAGACAGACCAGTGGACCATGATAGCACCCATCAGTAACCCCCGGGATGCCGTGGGGATGTGTTTGTTGGGTGACAAACTGTATGCTGTGGGAGGCTACGATGGGCAGCATTATATCAAAGACGTGGAATGTTATGATCCAATCAATAACGAATGGTCAAAGGTAGGCATTATAAAATTTATCAAATAGAAATTGTCAGTTAAGCAGGCCTGTTGGATACAGGTATTTCGAAAATGGTTGGTTCCAAGGTTGAAATTTGGGCATTGCCCCAATTTGAGAAACTCATGACTTTGCACCTTTTCATCATGTTTTTTCAAAGGATAAAGACATTCAAACATTGGTATAAAACAAAATGAAACTTTTTGTGAAAGAAAAAAGTTCATATACCGCTTTATTGTCATACAAATCTAAACTTTTACAAAGCCATATTTGATCATTTTTAAAAAACATCGGACATTTTTTTAAAAATAAAGTTCTTCGTGAAAGAAAAAAGTTCATATACCGCTTTATTGTCATACAAATCTAAACTTTTACAAAGCCATATTTGATCATTTTTAAAAAACATCGGACATTTTTTTAAAAATAAAGTTCAACAACAATCGATTGTTCTGGTTATATTTAGTGAATTTGGATGAGACGACATACAAGACAGTAATACAAGCGGCAGGTTACTGCGTCAAGAAAATTACCTGCCAAGACCTTTTCCAGTTCAAAATTCATGATTTATGTTGACACCTCCTCATTTTCTATTTTTTGAAGACATGTTGAGCAGACAAGAGCGAGATTAATGCTGTAGTAAACCAGTCAAATTTATGCAATAATTTTATTCCCTTCAAAATATGTAACATTGACAGGATTTTTTCTTAGTATTTGTCCCCAAAGGAAACCCTTTTCCCAGAATAAACTTTCCATGTGTCACATTATTACAAAAAGATGTTTTTCTAATAAAAGTGTATTTTTGAAAATGTGGACACGGCTCTATAAGGTGGTGTGTCCACATTAAAAAAAAAGATGTTTGCCCCCGCTGAAAACAATCTGTGTAAAACGTAAAAATTTGACGAAAAAGGGGCCGTAACTCCGGTAATACTGAGTTGGTTTTGATGCGAAATGATATGCACATCTTGACTTCATAGGTAATCCTGTAAAGTTGAAAAGTGTGGGAGGAGATAGACACAAGATATTTTCACGTAAAATTTGACGAAAAAGGGGCCATAACACCGGTAATACTGGGTTGATTTTGACGCCGAAATGATATGCACATCTTGACATCATAGGTAAGCATCCTGACACACAAACTTTTCGGGACAGAAGGATGGAAGGAGGGACAGACGGACATGGCTAATGTTATATGCCCCCTCACCATTCGGTGGTGGGGATATAAAAAAGATGATTTTCTTAAGAAAAGTGTATTTTTAGCTCTACTATTCGAAGAATAAGAGAGCTTATGTACTGCTCCCGACATCAGCGTCCCACACATACATGTGATACCTCACGGCGTGAGATGAAATCTCACGGAATTCTAACCCTCCTCCCGGCCCCACGGAATTGTGTGAAAAACTCCCGTAAAATTGCTAAAATCGATTTTTCGAAAATCATCGGTCTATTACCTGCCAACTTGATGTTATTGTCTCGCGATTCGCGAGACCGTCACGTGACATTCCTAGATTTGACCTGGATCAATAGCCTGGGGGAAAGTGGGTGAAACTGTTATTTGCAAACAGTTTATTGGCTTAATTGATCTTACCAAAGGATTAGCAGCACACTTATGAAGTCTTTAATGATGTAATTAAACAGGTTAGATACCACTTGAAACAAATTGCCGGCGTCATTTATTTACAAGGTTGTTAAAGTGAATAGCGAAAACAAAAGTAGAGTTTGTCAACGTGAATTTGATGAGTATGTATGATTTAATTAAACACAATTGAATTGTGGGGAATAGGGGTGGGTATCTGAAATAAATCGATCAAGATGGGGTCTCAAACATTTTTAATCAAGATGGGGTGTTTTTCAAGTTAAAAAACACATTTTTTTCTCGAATCAATACTCGCTGATAAGCAGAAATAGAATGAATTCAAGAATGACAACTCCTACGAAATTTCGTACTTCGTACTCAATTAGATTCGTACTATTGTACATCGAACTCAATTTGATTCATACTATCGGTTATTTTCCAGAGTGGAAGTTAGTATGCAGCCAGCTGTGCAGCAGTCTTTTGCACGGCCGTTTTTGAAAAATCGTGGCCAATAGTTGGTGGAGTGGGTGGGGTAAAAAAAATAAATTAGTTTTTTAGTTTTTTTTAAACTCTTACTTTCTCAATATTTTTATGTTTTGTAAGTACGAAAATATAAAAACAAACTTTAAAGGGACACTGTCTGTAAGTATTAAAGTAGATTATTGAGCATAACCAAACAACAGCGAAATGAACAGCGAACATGTTTATCATTGGTTATTAATTAAATATTGTTTAAAAACTGTTTTTACTCATTCTTGTTATCTCCCCTGACACAAATGAAGAAACTTGTTTAAAAGTGTATTTTTAGGTATTCGTTTATGGAATTTGGGTATGAAATACTGCTCGCGCGCTAAAAATAGTCCGCGAAAAAACCTCCCAGATTTTTGCATGAATCTCCCTTAAAAAAATCACTAAACTCCCAGATTGAGGTCCTGAAAGTATCACATGTATGCCCACATCAAGGTTTGCGTGTAAGCTGTGTTTACAAGTCTATGTCTCTTACATTTCTAATCCTAGCACAACCAACTTTGGCCATAGGCTTCCTTATAGCATTATCTTAAGGGATGCAAGTAATTTTTGTTCCTGTAACCATTGGCTTCCATGGAACCCAAATTATGATAGCCCTTAAAATGTGTCTT
Organism: Cyrtodaria siliqua; assembly: GCA_037043455.1. Lineage (NCBI taxonomy): Eukaryota > Metazoa > Mollusca > Bivalvia > Adapedonta > Hiatellidae > Cyrtodaria > Cyrtodaria siliqua. Next base: position 140,916 of record JAWPHD010003507.1, on the reverse strand, counting down.
ATTTCACATCAAATTTTGCGTGTAAGCTGTGTTTGCAGGTCTATATCTCTTACATTTCTTATCCTAGCACAACCAAATACAGCCATGAGCTTCCTTATAGCATTATCTTAAGGGCTGCTGAAGTAATATTGGTTCCTGTAACCCCTGAGCTCCCATGGAACCCAAATTCTGATAGTCCTTAAAATGTGTCTTATTTCACATGAAATTTTGCACGTAAGCTGTGTTTGCAGGTCTATATCTCTTACATTTCTTGTCCTAGCTCAACTAATTTTGGGAATTGGTTTCCTTATAGTATGTTGTAAAGGGTTGCATATGTAATTTTGTCTTCTACAAATACTGGGCTCCCATGGAACCAAAATTGTGATGGCCCATAATATGTACAATAAAGGCAGATCAAGGTTTGCGTTTAAGCTGTTGTATATATCTATATCTCTTAAAATATTTTTCTTATGTCACCCACATTTTGGTTTGGGATTTCTTATAGCATTATTAATGTTATTCATACTTCACCCATATTGGGGCATTTGGATTGGGTTGCAGGGTGGGGGGAGAGGGAGGGTGCCCATTGAAAAACAAAAAGCAGATAGTTCTGTGTTATTGATATTCAGATACACAGATGAAAAAAAAATGAAATGAGGCCACAATAAAAAATTGCTAGATTCTCATCGCCTCCCTCCCTGAGTTGCCTTTCGAACACAAATTTCTTTAAAATGACAGCAATTTTAGATTAAAACTGATAAAAAAAATAATATATAAGGCGGTGTGTCCTCATTTTAAAAGTTGTATAATAATGTGATACTTGGAAGGTTTGTTCCGGGGAAAGGGTTTCTTTTGGGGGATATCCAAATACTAAGAAAATGGGGCTTGGATTACTTTTGTGGGTAAATAACACGTTTTTTTTAAATGTGGACACAGATCATGTTCGTCAAATAAGGCATTTTATCTGTTTTCTAAATTAGGACACACCATCAACCCTGTCAATGATGCAAGTTCTGAAGGGAATGTATTCGGAAGGAAATCAAATCAGAGGGAAATTAAGATTTTTTCTCATTTGGAAGGAAATTTTTAATATTTCTATCAAATTGGAAGGAAATGAAAAAGAATATAATTTTTTTTTTATGTCCAACTCTGTTTTGTTTTTATCACATGTCGGTATAGCCTGACGCTCCAACCCAATGAAAAACGTCGTTATACACTGTGCGCCATAAATATAGACTGGTATTATACCAATTACTAAGATAAATCTAAGCGCAAAATTTAGTTACTCAAATTGGGACAGTGCCGAAATTTGTTTATATCTTTTTTAGAGCATCACCATAGCAACCTCTATCTGAAACAGATAGCTTTTAAGTTTATAAATTACAGTTGGGTATTATAGGATGATTCTTCGACCCCCATGTACCTGGAGTACCTATGAAAATACATCTGTATTTTAACAGAAACTGAAGAAGGAAAAAGATCGGACTATTTTAGTGATGCAAACAAATATTTACTCTATAGTTAATAAAATAGTTGGCAGTATTGAAAAAGAGATTTTAAATTGCCGTATGTAATTGACCTAATCTAAGTGATAAACTTATATACCAACACTGTATACCAACACTTACAATAAAAAATCAGATTTGGTTGGCTTAAAATGCCTTTTTTTTTTTAAAGAAATTCAACACAAACTCGTTGATGTCCAGCAGTATTTTAGACATGAAATTATGATGTCATATGTTTTGGCGCTAAAGTTTGTCTCACATCACGGCTGTTTCCTTTCCATTTTGATAAAATTTACCGTAATGAAAATGATTTTAAACTCGTCCCAATTCCTTTAAAGATTTCTGAAACTCATTATAAATTATTTTGAATTTTTAACATGCCAAAAGGTTAATTAAAATTGTAAGAAATGATTATTTAGTGGACACCTTATTTTAGTGCTTTTATCGGACGTTGTCCGGGCGCTAATTCAAGATGTCCACTAAAAAAAGAACGATTTTCTTAACAAAATTATCCATTTTCTCCAAAAATCCTTCAACTCACAACGATTGTGAATGATTATACTTAGTACGCAGTTCTAATTCAATGAGAATAGTACTCGTTAATATAACCTGCAGTTAACAAAAGAATATAATGTCTCACTTAAATTAATTAAACGCTTTAACACATGTCATAAATTAGTCGTCTGTGTACTGTTATCGTAAATGTTTTGTGGCGTGTTGTGTAGTATATCTGTTTATAGAATGAGCGTCGGCAATTTCCGTGGTTATTATCGGATTAACTCGCCAACACCATTTTATCAATAGACACTAGTTGCAGTTTTCTGGACTTGTTAATTACTGCTCTGGCAACATTTATCACAATGTCAAAATTAATTTCAATTTGTTTGGTTTTGCCGTGTTATACAAAACAATTTTGTTGACAGCCTGAAGGCATGATTAACAAATAAAAGCTATCGAAACTACCGCATCGATGATCACTGATCAGGAAAATCGGATGATTGGGAATAATCGGAAATTGCCGCAAATTTTCGAAATTCTGCAGAGAAAGCATTAAATTAAAATTAAGTATATGGCTGAGCGCTAATTCATCATTGCGCTAATATGCCCGAAACCATCGAAAATCGTCTACTGCCCTAAATTTTGACTACGCTTTAATAATCATTTCTTACAGTAACTCAATTCATAAATCTTTTCTCTTTTTTTTTATGCATGACAACTCATTTAAGATCCTAAATAATCATAAGGATAGGTACTTCTCTGATACTAACTGAATGGATCTTAATGAAACTTCAGGTAAATTGCAAGTAGTGTCTAGTTGGTATAATATGACATGTAAATTGCAAACTCCAAGATGGCAAAGTGGGTTAGGTGAAAACCACAGAAGATACGCATCCTGAAAATTCAGACAGATCTAACCAAAACCCAAAAAGGTATTCATAGCACAATATTGAAAAGTGTGCTACACCTTCAGCTCCAAGACATTCCTCTGCTAAACTTAAATATTTTATAATAGGTCAGTGAACATGTTGGGGGTGCTGTGGGCCAGTGGTTAGTACGCTGGGTTCTAAATCCGGAGATTACATGTTCGAGCTTCACTGGCACCAGTTACTTAGGTGTGTCCTTATGCAACACATTGGCACTGGTTACTTAGGTGCGTCCTTGTGCAACACACTGGCACCGGTTACTTAGGTGCGTCCTTATGCAACACACTGGCACCAGTTACTTAGGTGCGTCCTTATGCAACACACTGGCACTGGTTACTTAGGTGCGTCCTAATGCAACACACTGGCACTGGTTACTTAGGTGCGTCCTAATGCAACACACTGGCACCGGTTACTTTGGTGCGTCCTAATGCAACACACTGGCACCGGTTACTTAGGTGTGTCCTTATGCAACACACTGGCACCGGTTACTTAGGTGTGTCCTTATGCAACACACTGGCACCGGTTACTTAGGTGCGTCCTTATGCAACATACTGGCACCGGTTACTTAGGTGTGTCCTTATACAACACACTGGCACCGGTTACTTAGGTGTGTCCTTATGCAACACACTGGCACCAGTTACTTAGGTGCGTCCTTTTGCAACACACTGGCACCAGTTACTTAGGTGCGTCCATATGCAACACACTGGCACCGGTTACTTAGGTGTGTCCTTATGCAACACACTGGCACTGGTTACTTAGGTGCGTCCTTATGCAACACACTGGCACCGGTTACTTAGGTGTGTCCTTATGCAACACACTGGCACCGGTTACTTAGGTGTGTCCTTATGCAACACACTGGCACCAGTTACTTAGGTGCGTCCTTATGCAACACACTGGGACCAGTTACTTAGGTGCGTCCTAATGCAACACACTGGCACCGGTTACTTAGGTGCGTCCTTATGCAACACACTGGCACCAGTTACTTAGGTGCGTCCTAATGCAACACACTGGCACCGGTTACTTAGGTGTGTCCTTATGCAACACACTGGCACTCGTTACTTAGGTGTGTCCTTATGCAACACACTCTTTCTAGCCTCGTATGTTGGATGGGGAAGTAAACAGGACAGTTCTGGTGTCTATCCTCCGAGCATGATAAAGAAACAAAGCATCTATTTGATAGTAGGAGTAGGATAGGGGTCCCGAATACTAATGTATCATTCCACTCTCTTTGGGGTGGCTCGAAATCACGTTTAAAATGTGTTGATGATCTGTTAAGCAACAGTTCAGTCCAAGATATGTTATCAAAACAAAGTCACCATTACAGCACAGTTTCCACAATAACTCTTGGTTTATTATCAGTTCATCAACATGTTTCTCCATTTCAGGTTGCGCCATTGAGCACGGGACGAGCAGGTGCATATGTTGTACACGTGCCGACTAGTTGACAAAAACAGCGCTGGTCACTCTCCTCCTTGAAGAAGTGGCCATCTGGATTCTTCCGTCGCAAATCCAAAATGAACACCAGCAACTCTTCCACATGGGTGTGAATAGACACGTGTTACGGACATAAACGCTGAACTTTATACGAGCCTTTATTGACGTATAAACTGGTGTAAATACAATTGACTATTGTGAAATTCAAATGTGGAAACATGCACTGTTTGTGTTCCATTGTTTGAAAATGATAAGGTACCACTCCATGTTGAGCACAATCAAATGCTTCTATATGGGGTGAGGCGCGGGGATATATATACAATTATATATACATTGTGCGGAATCGAATCTTAAATTAGGTAATGTGGAAAGAAAAGTTATGTTTGTTCACATGACTGAAGGTCTTGCGATTTAAAAATGACTAAATCACTCGTAACAACCAGTCACATGGGATAAACATGGATGTGATTTGGGATCTGTTCAGTTCAAAGACGTATGATTACATTCACCGGGATAATTTACTGTTTTATTTATGCAGTATACAGGGCATATATTATACTTGATATGTTGTCAAGTATGTTTTTATATGGTAAATGCAATTGGTGCTGTGTGTACTATGACTCACATGACGGTCACATGATGGTCACATGACTGTCACATGTTTAGATAGAAAGAGATACATGGAACTGGATTACAAGTAGGAGGATATAGTAGACAGTTTCTTGTCATGACAATATACATATATTTATATTGAGTTGTAGGATGATTTTTGACATTGACTTGCAATATGCATTTTGATTGGAGTATTACTTCAGAGCTAGCATGAAACTAACTGAGCCACATATTCGCAAGATGAAGTTTGGAGAGCCAGCAGAGTATACTTAGGGGGCACTCCACAGTTTAATGTACATTTCTCAATCATCAAACACATGACAAGCTCTTAGCCTGAATCCTTGAGCAAAAATAAATCACATCATCATTGTGTCATACATTTCTTAGAAGACAATAAAATTACCCATGTTTCCATACCAAATAAAAGTATCAAAAAGCATTTTCTGTACAACTTTAGTCCCATTTCTTTAAGATTACCCCACCCCTTAAAACATGCTAAAAATGCAATTTTAGCAATATTTCAAATGTCAATAAATAAAAACAAAATATTTTCCTACACATATCAGGGTCATGTCTGCACTCATAATGCTCTTGCATATCAGGAAATGCTAAATTTTACATACCTAGTCCGGCATTTTAAAAAGTTATTCCACGCTGATCTCCTCGTCAGTGAAAATCAGCCATTTTAACTACTTTTAGGAAGTTTTTGATTGGTTCACATTTTTCTATTTATAGCCTCCAAAAAACCCAAAGAATGCATATTCCAATACACCAAAATAAACTTAGAAGTAATCAAAACTGAAAAAAACATCAAACATGTGCTTCATAATTATTATAAAGACCATCCATGGACCTAAAAGATGCTTAGTTGATTTCTTTCTGATTTACACCATGGACATTCATGCGAAACTGAGGAGTGCCCCCTTAATTAAGTATTTTGATTGGAGTATTACTTCAGAGCTAGCATGAAACTAACTGAGCCACATATTCGCAAGATGAAGTTTGGAGAGCCAGCATCATAGAAATGCCATGGAACTTAGACCCCAGATGTCCAGTATGAGGATATAAATTATTGTGTACAAACGTTATTGCGAGAGTTTTACTTCTTATAGCTAGCAAATGCTGATTATACACCACACATTTGCTGTATACTTAATGGTTGATACAAATGATTGTGATGGAAAACTGGTTCGTTGTGTAGCAGAAATGGACTACAAATGAGAAAACGTTGATAAAAATGATACAAGTGCTAGGTGCGTGAAATTGGTGTATATTTTTCTGACGAAATGTTGAATGGGACCGTTGGTTAAGCTGTGCAATCCTTATTATAAAACATGTTTTTTATTTACTGGTGCTTTTGGTAAGGGTTGTTTAGACATAGGGGGTACATCAGGCTTTTTGGGGGAGTCTAGGGGTCTGATTTAAAATTGACAAATAATGATAGTTTCTATTCTAGAGGGCCAAACCATAATGAATGAACCTAAAACTTCTCCTTATTGGCAAGGAATTGCATTATGCTTTCCGACCATTGGTGAACCTATTAGCCATTGGTGGAGATACTGGTCACTTGAAGTTAATGATCACTGTTAAATTAATGATCACTAGTGAGCTTATTGGAGCTTGCTACTTTCCAGCAAGCTAAATAATCACTGGTGAGCTAAATAGTGGCTGTTGAGATTAAGTTTACCCTTGCCACAATGGAAATCGATAGTGGCTAAAACTTCAAATTGTCTTTTATGTAGGAGTCTTGCATGTTTTATGAAAGAAGAAGTCCTTCATGTATGATTTATTAGGGCAGCATCATGAATGACGAATAGCCTGAACAGGCCTAGATATTATAATTCATTGCTGCTAACTTATACTTCATCGTTGTTAAACAATCTTCCATTACTTATAATAAATACCGGGCATTACACAGTATTTATAAATTCATCGTGTTTTCAATACCGGAGTAGCTTAGTTTTTCATGTAAAATGTTCACGTATAATTTGGATTACATGTTCTGTGGTATTTGTCCAGAAAATGTAAACAACTAGAATAGACTTCTTATTATCACCTTTCTTTTAAATAAATGAAATTGTATTTTTGTACTTAAACGGATTGTCTTGGTTATCAAGAATAATGTATTGTTGGCTGTTTGTGAGTCACATAGTCTGATAGTGCCATGTTGAGACCGTTTGAATCTCTTTGGGGGAAAGGTTAGGCAAGGAACGTACTATATTGGAAGTGAGTGTGGTGTTAACCACAGTGAGTATATGTGCTTAGCCTGTCTTCCTGTTCATATAAAGTAGGGTGCTATATTGCTTACCAGTGCCTTGAATCTCATACCAACATATGTGATGGATTATTTATGTCATTTATCCTAACGAATTAAACTGGTATTGACTGTGTATGATTTTGTTAAGATTTTAGGTATTTTATGTACCCGCCATCTAATGTTGAGGGCCAATATAGCGTTAGGCTTGTCCAGCCCATCTGTCGTCTGATGGTTCGCTATGATGCCAAGATGTATGTGCATACCGATTCGGCATAAAAATTAAACATGTATGACCAGAATTACGGACCTTTTCCTTCAAATTCTACTTAAAATGATTTGTGTGTCTAACCCCTTTTGCCTTCAAACTTGACATAGAAATGTGCATACTGACTTGTGTTTCTGAATTTTGCAGGATGGTTCGCTATGGCCAAGATGTACTTATCAAGAGTAAACTTTTAATTACATCACTGTATTGCATTACAACAGGGGCATCCATGTTGCATGGACACATTTCTAGTTTGTTATATATGTGTATAGTCTGTGTGTTAAGCACTCTTGAAAGTTGCAATTCACCAGAGTAGACTGGTGTGATATGACGTACAGTATTTAACTTAGATGGTATAATGGTAATGTTATCGGATATATCACTTGATTTTTCAGCTTGATAGACAATTTGTGAATATGGAAAATGACTGTTTATACATTTGTTGTTTATATAATAATTAATTGTTAATAATGTATAGTGTGATTGGCAGATCATATTTATCATGGAGATTTGCACTTTAGGACCTAATAAAGGGGTGACCAAATGAATTCTACACTTTAGGACCTAATAGAGGGGCAGTGTATTAGGCAGAAATTCAAGAACCGGGTGTGCAAATATGCAAACAGTGTGCAAAACAATTTGCTAACACACATTACGCGTCAATTCACGACAAGTGGGTGTCTCTGGGGTAATTTATTTTCACAGATAAAGGTTAAAAAGGTGCATTTTAGATTATCTTTCTCCTATAAATGTATACAAAACATAACAATATTGAGACAGTAAGAGTTTGGAAGTGTTGTTTAACAAAACAAAAAATAATTGTTTTGTTTTTTTACCCCACCCACTCCTCCAAATATTGGCCGCAGTTTTTCAAAAACGGCCGTGCAAAAGACGGCTGCACGGTTGACCAGCTAATACACTGTAGAGGGGTGACAAAATGAATTCTGCACTTTAGGACCTAATAGAGGGGTGACCAAATGAATTCTGCACTTTAGGTCCTAATAGAGGGGTGACCAAATGAATGACCTAATAGAGGGGTGACCAAATGAATGACCTAATAGAGGGGAGACCAAATGAATGACCTAATAGAGGGGAGACCAAATGAATGACCTAATAGAGGGGAGACCAAATGAATTCTGCTTTATTCGGCATTGACGGATAAAGCAAGAAGGTTTATTGTACATAATGTTATTTGACATCATGAAGAAAAAACTATGGCGGCGTCTAGTAAATCGTACAGGAAAGGTGGATAATCTTCATGATAAATAGGACTTTGTCAGGGTCTGTTACTTCTTAAGTTAATTGCCGCAAAATTGAAAATAGCTTGGCAGAGCCTTGCTAAATAAACTTGATATTCTCTTTATACTGTATATCAAAAGCGATAAATAGGTGATTTTTCAGGTCCATAAAATGTCATATTTACCGACAACACATGTCTGTTGTTGTGATATTATACATAAGTTGCATGATTTAATAATGAAAATCATGTTTTGTTTGCAATTTAAGCACTATTAACATTAATGTGAACTCTAATAAAAATCTAATGTCCTCATAGTCGTTCTGTAACATTTTACTGACTGTATTAATAATAATGCAAACAATTTTGTTTTTTTGTTGAGCCCGTTTACAAACCTCAACTTAGCGTTCACAATGTTGTCCGGGTATATATGTGTCGACGAAATATAGATCACGTCTGGTATCCACTACGACATGTGTATCTTGCTTCTTTCTTGCAGGATTTTTACCAAAATTCAGGGGAATGTTCCTTATATGCATTAAACATCACATGCAAAATTTCGGGTCGCTGTGACCGTCGTTCAACGAAATATAGGTCACATCTGGCCTCTGCTACGACATGCGTATCTTGTTTCTTTCTCGCAGTATTTTCACTAAACTTCACCAGAATGTTCCTTATATGCATCTTTAATCTTGTGCAAAACTTCAGATTGCTGTGTCCTTCTTTCGACGAAATATGGGTCACGTCCTGTCTCCGCTACGACACGTATCTTGCTTCTTTTTTGCAAGATTTTCACCAAAATTTCGGGTCGCTGTGACCTACTTTTGACGAAATATAGGTCACATGTGGTCTCCACTACAATAAGCGTATCGTGCTTCTTTTTCGTAGGATTTTCACCAAACTTTACCAGAATGTTCCTTATATGCATCTAACATCATGTGTGGAATTTTGGGTCAATGTGACCTACTTTCGACGAAATATAGGTCACATCCATTCTACCCTACGACATGCATCCCCTACTGTTAATGACATTAATTTAATATCTCCCGGGATTGACACTGGTGTTGGTCAAATAAAAAATCTGTACCTTAATAATAGGGCTCGACATGTAGGCCGTGGTCTTCTAGTTTTTAAATATACAGTTTTTGTATTATTGATTTTGGCTTTTACAGATTTTTGAAAAGATTTGGAATATAAATAATGCATGAATGTTATTGCAAAGGCAAAGAACATGCATACATATATATTTTGCTCCACAAAATCTTCATCTAGTCAGACATCCTACTTGCTTATCACTTGCTTGTCATATAAATGGTTCGGTGAGGTTCGATCTTATTATTCAATTGTTTCCCCCCTCCCCACTCAACCCCCACCCCACTAAACATCTAAACATTTATACCTTAGAATCCAAGTGGTCCAAGATATTGCGCTTTAAAATCTCCAGCTTCCATTGATGTAAACAGCTTTTTATTTGTAGAGAGATACGAGGTGGATGAGATTCCACCTTAATTTAGTACTGCAAGTGTGTGTGTAGAATTGTATTCTAGGAACACAACAAACTTAATGAAAATAGAATGGTCAGCATAAGTATCTTCTGAACCAGTATCTAAACTACTGGTAACAGTAATAACAAATAAATGAGCTGTCAACTAACTGTGGTAAATGAGCAGTCACCTAACTGTGGTAAATGAGCAGTCACCTAACTGTGGTAAATGAGCTGTCAACTGAGCAGTCACCCAACTGTGGTAATTATAAAATCCATCGAACAATTTACATTTTTTTACATCTTCCATATTAAACATTTTCTGTATGTATTCATCATAATTTGTCATGACTTGTACATAACCAATGATTATAATAATAAAATATGAAAAAATAAAAAGATACTGATGAAGCCGTTTCTTTTATTTATTTATTTATTTCCATACAAATTCCAAACAGTAACAAAATATTAATACAGATAAATAATAGTTTACATAACACGAATATAATAATCATGGACGGATAAGTTGGTTGGTTGAATGGTGTTTTACGTCATTTTCATCACATTTTAGGCTATATATGCTGGTCGATTTTTTTTTTGTAGAGGCAGATTACCCACTTTTTCCTGCTTAGAACAAGTACTGCCAACCGTAAGAACCATCAGTTTCTCACAAGTTGAACTCTCAGTAGGATTCAAACCCTCAGCGATGAGAGGCGAGAAGGTTTCAAACATGGACGGATAAAGATGGCGGATGATAATCAAGCCACCTTTATAATTTCTGTTTGTTTTGCTGCATGTAAATGTGTGTAATAGACCTCGAGATTAAAAGACCACTGACCAAAAAAGTGGAATTTAAAGAAAAGTCTGTTCCTGTCAAAGAATAATCTCTCAAGACATGTTCGACTCCAAATATTTACAAATTACAAAATAAAGTGTGCAAGTTACTTAATTATGTAGAGACTATCACAGTCATAGGTAAATACGGTACAATATATATATATCGAGACTTATTTCAAAACAGGCCGAAGTATGCTATACTGGTTAAAATGGCTCCCATACACAAGAGTAAGTGATGGACACATGCTTGCTATCAATTGTATATAAATAAACCAATCATCACATAGACGCTCTACTGGTTAAACTGGCTCCCATACATGTTACAGCTGGGAGAAAGTGAAGTGTGCATTCCACCAAGTATGTTGTAATCTGCAAAGCAGTATCAGAGACTTTTGTGGAAGACAAACCAGTAAGGTGCGCTTCAGAAATAACGGACCAAACAAAAAAAAACTTAATCAAGGGCAGCAACTCCGTAACACCTGCATAGAATAAGATCATTGTTGACAGTGACCTGGTCCAAGGACATGTTGAAACAAACTTTCGAATCAAATTTGGTAAAAAACAGAAGCCGTTTACAAAAGTCATCACGAAAATGTGCTTATTTTGAAAAAAGAGGCAAAAACTCTGTCATGACAAAATTGTCAGAGATCTTATTAAAATGAACCTCCAAATCTAAAGTGAAACTCTGAAACAAATTACAAATGAGTAACAACATTCTTATAAATACATACTTATGTATATCTTGCTATGTACTATCTAACGTTCTTACAAATACATACTTATGTATATCTTGCTATGTACTTTCTAACGTTCTTACAAATACATACTTATGTATATCTTGCTATGTACTATCTAACATTCTTACAAATACATACTTATGTATATCTTGCTATGTACTATCTAACGTTTTTACAAATACATACTTATGTATATTTTCCTATGTACTTTTTTAGCCAACAAATCAAAAAATCAAACATAAAAGCTTCTTTTTACTCTTTTCCTCCAAATTTTATATGGGAATTTCAGTTGGACAACAAACCAATGGAATGAGAGAATATCACAGTAAAATACAACCTCCTACCAATACTGTACATAGAGTTGTTGACCGTACTGACCGGGGGTAGGAAGATCAGTAACATTTAATCCCAGAAATCGTTCATACGTTGCTTATTCTAGATAAAACAACTGTAACCTCTGTAAAACTGCCATTCAAGAAAATTGGAAATGCATTTTATGTAAAATATTTCTTCACAATAATTTGTCCTATTTTATAGAAAAATATTGATACAGGTATAAATGTTTTTGTTTTTATATTTTGAAAGTCACATACTGGCAAACCTGTTCAGCCATTTGAATGTTAATTCTGTACCTTTATGCATTGATAAAAGTCACTCTTTGCTTTGGTTAATGTCAACTTCCATTTCAAGCTGTTGCGATAGTTCCTAGCATTTTGCCTCATTTATTGTGCATGTTGGTGAAATCTACAGGGATTTCTATTTCAAGCTGTTGAGATATTTGATTCTGGCCTGAAGCTCTATGGCTTGTTTGTAGTCGTGTATGGCTTCTTCCTTCCTGCCCAGTTTCCCGCGTACATCTGCACGTCGCTTCAGGACCAATGGGTCATCAGGTTGAAGATCCAGGGCTGGAAGTAGTATTTGATTCGGTATATCTACACATTTTAAGAAATAGTAAATATTTTGGACGGGATGAAATATATGATATAAACTGTATCTTCAGACAGCATCGGATAAAATAATATATAATCATGATCAAACTCACGGCTGACTGGGGCCGAGCCTAACAATACAACTCAATGAAAAGGAGCAATTGCTGTACACAATACAAACTCTATGTACACAATACAAACTCTACGTACACAATACAAACTATACGTACACAATACAAACTCTACTCATACATACATGTGATACTTTCAGGACCTCAATCTGGGAGTTTAGTGATTTTTTTAAGGGAGATTCATGCAAAAATCTGGGAGGTTTTTTCGCGGACTATTTTTAGCGCGCGAGCAGTATTTCATACCCAAATTCCATAAACGAATACCTAAAAATACACTTTTAAACAAGTTTCTTCATTTGTGTCAGGGGAGATAACAAGAATGAGTAAAAACAGTTTTTAAACAATATTTAATTAATAACCAATGATAAACATGTTCGCTGTTCATTTCGCTGTTGTTTGGTTATGCTCAATAATCTACTTTAATACTTACAGACAGTGTCCCTTTAAAGTTTGTTTTTATATTTTCGTACTTACAAAACATAAAAATATTGAGAAAGTAAGAGTTTAAAAAAAACTAAAAAACTAATTTTTTTTTTTACCCCACCCACTCCACCAACTATTGGCCACGATTTTTCAAAAACGGCCGTGCAAAAGACTGCTGCACAGCTGGCTGCATACTAACTTCCACTCTGGAAAATAACCGATAGTATGAATCAAATTGAGTTCGATGTACAATAGTACGAATCTAATTGAGTACGAAGTACGAAATTTCGTAGGAGTTGTCATTCTTGAATTCATTCTATTTCTGCTTATCAGCGAGTATTGATTCGAGAAAAAAATGTGTTTTTTAACTTGAAAAACACCCCATCTTGATTAAAAATGTTTGAGACCCCATCTTGATCGATTTATTTCAGATACCCACCCCTATTCCCCACAATTCAATTGTGTTTAATTAAATCATACATACTCATCAAATTCACGTTGACAAACTCTACTTTTGTTTTCGCTATTCACTTTAACAACCTTGTAAATAAATGACGCCGGCAATTTGTTTCAAGTGGTATCTAACCTGTTTAATTACATCATTAAAGACTTCATAAGTGTGCTGCTAATCCTTTGGTAAGATCAATTAAGCCAATAAACTGTTTGCAAATAACAGTTTCACCCACTTTCCCCCAGGCTATTGATCCAGGTCAAATCTAGGAATGTCACGTGACGGTCTCGCGAATCGCGAGACAATAACATCAAGTTGGCAGGTAATAGACCGATGATTTTCGAAAAATCGATTTTAGCAATTTTACGGGAGTTTTTCACACAATTCCGTGGGGCCGGGAGGAGGGTTAGAATTCCGTGAGATTTCATCTCACGCCGTGAGGTATCACATGTATGCTCATACTATCTTGAGTAGACATAACCTTTTACCCGTTTGTCACCAAGTTAATTTTAAAAGTATGTGGTGGGGACTTATTTTACACTCAACTTTTAATGATGACATGGTACATACATAACTGCACGATTCTTTGGAACCAGTGGACATATCTACTTCAAATGTTGACTGAACATCATATTTTTAGATTAAATGAAATGTAGCATGGCAGCAAAGGATGGAAATAGCCAGAAAGGATTCAATACTAATGGATATTAACTCAAGTCAAACCTGGTAAAAGAGACCACAAAATGGAAGAGATGAATTGGTCTCTAACACATGTGGTCTCTTAACACAGGTGCATTTAATTTAAAATAATATAACTGGAAACTGAAATGATGGTCTCTTAAAGCAGGTTGTCTCTTAATAGAGGTGGTTGCTGAGCCAGTTTGACTATAATTAACCCCAGTGTAAATATCTAGATTAAGTTTTGTTCATTTTTCTGCATTCTCATATCTTAAGATTTGTTTATTTTACCTTTGGTGAAGTCTTTCTCTGCATTCTCATATTGTCCAGTAGATAAATACAGATTTCCTCTGTTCATGTACATGTGGGCAGAGTAGGGGCTTAGTTTGATGGCCGCCCGGAAATCTTCCAGGGCTCCCTTAGCATCCTTCAACAATACCTAGAAAATAAAATGACAGTGCAGGGTGCTTTAATAAACCAAAAATGTTCACTATATGTATTGTGTGTATTGTGAATATATAAAAAGGATTTTTGTTATATATATATATAAATATGATAAAGGCAGGTATACATCATAAAAAATTAAACAGTTTTTTTAAAGATAAATATGCGATAATTACCACCCAAACAATGCTAAATACAACTAATCTCCCTGAGAGCATTTGGTAGTTAAGTCTTCATCAGAACACTAAACACATCTTCACATATTAGCAAGTCAACCATAATATACATAAATAATACAATGTCGTACAATATTTCAAATCGAAAAAAGGTATATTAACAAATATATAATCCCTCTCTTGTGAGGGTCATATAAATAATATTAAGTCGGGAAAGTTATGAAGCAAAAGTTGAGATTTTTCAATTACGGTAATGTTAAAAGAAGAGTAGAAAAGTTGATAATTGCTTTCTTTTTTTAAATATCTAACATTACAAACATGAGTAGTACTGTTTCTGAGGAAGATTTATGGGCATGATTTCTATTCATTGGCTGTAGCCTTTGTACTTTGTTTTTTATGCCTCAAAAGGGAGGTATATAGTAATAGCACCGTCTGTTTGTTCGTCTGTTCGTTCGTTCGTTCATCCGTCCGAAACAATTGTTTCTCAGCCATAACTTTGAAAGTACTGAAGAGAAATTCATGAAACTTCACACAAATGTCATCTCAATGAGAAGGCGTGTCATGTACAAGAAAATCGGGTCCACTTCAAAGGTCAATGTCACACTTGGAGGTCAAAGTTCAAATAAGTTAACATGGCTTTTTTGGGGCATTACTGGCGAGATTTCTTGTTCATAACTCACCCTGGTGATAGCACGATTCAGGAAGGCAGATTCATCCTGTGGATTGTATGTAACAGTCTTTGTGTAATAATCTAGTGCCTGCAAATAGAAGAACAGCATCGTTTAATGTTCCTTTAAATTTACATAACCTTGTATACCATAAATTAAATTATTAAATTTAACCATTAAAGCTAGGATTAATTTACTAGGAGTGAATATTTTTCGTCATTATTATATCTAAAGATTAATCTTTATAGAAAATGCAAACTATCAACAACAAAAAAAGATAAACAAAATGCTGTCAATGAATACATACCAATAATTAAGATAATAACAGGATTCTTGGCCACTGATACAGTGCAGTATTGTTAAAGTTCCATTGCATTTGAAACTATTATTAATGAAAACCTCGTAATCTTATATTATAGACAATCTCCAGTCTTTACTTTAGATTTTTTGTTGTATTTCAAGAAATATCAGTAATCTAGCTGGTTTAATTGAACTCAACTGGATTTATAGTCGCACCAACAGCTAAGGTCATATGGCGACTTTCCAGCTTCCACTGGTGTAGGAAGACCCCAGGTGCCCCTCCGGGCAATTTTTGTGCAGGCAACTGGGTAGAACCACCGACATGCCACAAGCCAGCTGGATAGCTTCCTCACATAAAGATTCTTAGGCCCATCAGGCATCAAACCCACAGCGGTGAGGGGCAAGTGATTTGAAGACAAAGACTCTAATCACTCGACCAAGGACACCCCGTGATGGTCGTCATCGCAACTAGGTCACCATAGACATCTACCAGGAGATCATGCTAAGCTGGTTTTACTGACCTGTGAGAAATGCCTGGTGTGGAAGTACACATTTCCAGCATTGAAGTACGCCAGGGAGTATGTTGGGTCTAACTCAAGTGCCCCCTGGTAGTCACGCATGGCATTCACACGGTCGCCCATAAACTACAATAAAAACAACATGTTCATCTATACTTGTAAGTTAAATTTAAAACAAGATCTAAAACTTGAAAAAAAACAACTCAACATTGTGTATGTCCGTAGCAAGCCAGACAAGATGGTAACATACAGTGGTCGAGAGCTACAAGCCAGACAAGATGGTAACATACAGTGGTCGAGAGCTACAAGCCAGACAAGATGGTAACATACAGTGGTCGAGAGCTACAAGCCAGACAAGATGGTAACATACAGTGGTCGAGAGCTACAAGCCAGACAAGATGGTAACATACAGTGGTCGAGAGCTACAAGCCAGACAAGATGGTAACATACAGTGGTCGAGAGCTACAAATAAAAGGAGAGTTTGAGTGTTTTACTCATACTTCAACAAATACCCTCTATTTTTAAAAAAAACGTTATTTCATTATTCATAAACTGGCTACAAATACTCGTTAAAGTTTAAACATTATTGTAGCATGGTCGGTGACATTTCCTTTGATGAATGCGGAGCATTAAATCGTTCAATTTAGGGTAACTAAAGGGGCGTGGTTATACCGTACTACAACTACCGGATATTGGAATTTAGAGTACGGTCACTATGACGTCACAGTGTTACTAAGTACACCATGCTACAAAAATGATAGAGTCTGTCTCAGCTCATTGGTTATTTAAACAAGCCAACTCGATGAGACCAGACTCTTATTTATAGCTTTATGAGTTATTCCATGGAAGTTATATTTCGATATTTGCATTATGAAAATTGTTCTTAGCTACGGACGTGTGTCTATTGTTAAGAACAAAGGTCATAAGGTGTTTGTTTCTTTGACTTAACTTAACTTCAAGTTATCCGAATGGTTGTTTCTTTTAACATTTATATTTATTGATTAATTCACATTCTCTTTGAAAGCATAACTATTTAAAAATTATTTTATTCAGAGCATGTTCATTATATCATTCATTTTGAACCTGTTAGTAAATACGCCTTAAAGGTGATATTTATCCAAATATCTGAATACATGTACTAAAACACAATGAGAGTTATGTACCTGGTGTATGACCCCCCTGTTTGTCATCATTTCTGCTGTGGGGTTGGCACTGACTGCTGTATTGATGTCCTGGTATGCAGCAAACGTGTCACTCATTTGTAAGTTAATAATGGAACGCCCCTCCAGTGCTGGCTTGTAATCTAGTTAACATGGAAAGATAAATAAAAACTGATAATGGAATGCCCCTCCAGTGACAGCTTGTAATTTAGTTAACATGGAAAGGTTCATATTTCCCTCTTCACCAGTCATTTGAATGAAGCGATAATGTCTAATATACGTTAATATTTCCCTCTTCACCAGTCAATTGAATGAAGCGATAATGTCTAATATATGTTATATTTCCCTCTTCACCAGTCATTTGAATGAAGCGATAATGTCTAATATACGTTATATTTCCATCTTCACCAGTCACTTGAATGAAGCGATAATGTCTAATATACGTTATATTTCCCTCTTCACCAGTCACTTGAATGAAGCGATAATGTCTAATATACGTTATATTTCCCTCTTCACCAGTCACTTGAATGAAGCGATAATGTCTAATATATGTTATATTTCCCTCTTCACCAGTCATTTGAAACAGTCTATTAAATCATTTTAGAATTATTTATTTTTTAGAATTTTGTTATTCTTGGTTTCAAAAAACTCATTGCTCAATGAGTGATACAAACAGTCTTAATCTGTTTCTCACAGCAATTAAAAGGCTCATTCTGTTCTGAGAACACACTGAGTTCATCAGAATAGCATATGACGTGAAGTCATAGCATGACGTGATGTCATAATACCACGGTGACGTGACATCATAATACCAGTGTGTGATGTCATAATACCAGAAAGTGGTGTCATGATAGAAGCAACCAAAGGAAAACAAAAATGAAACATTCTGATTCGTTCAGTGATAAAAATTGGACCAATGAAACCAGTTAAGTTAAAGCTCATTACATTCTCAGAACACACTGAGATTTTACTGGACATTGAGTAATGAGGTTCTTGAAACCCAGAAACACAAAATTCAAATAATAAAATAATTCTAAAATTATTTAATAGACTGTTTTGAATGAAGCGATAATGTCTAATATACGTTATATTTCCATCTTCACCAGTCACTTGAATGAAGCGATAATGTCTAATATATATTATATTTCACTCTTCACCAGTCACTCGAATGAAGCGATAATGTCTAATATACGTTATATTTCCATCTTCACCAGTCACTTGAATGAAGCGATAATGTCTAATATACGTTATATTTCCATCTTCACCAGTCATTTGAATGAAGCGATAATGTCTAATATACGTTATATTTCCCTCTTCACCAGTCATTTGAATGAAGCGATAATGTCTAATATACGTTATATTTCCATCTTCACCAGTCATTTGAATGAAGCGATAATGTCTAATATATGTTATATTTCCATCTTCACCAGTCACTTGAATGAAGCGATAATGTCTAATATACATTATATTTCCATCTTCACCAGTCATTTGAATGAAGCGATAATGTCTAATATAATTTATATTTCCCTCTTCACCAGTCACTCGAATGAAGCTTAAGACCAAGTTGCCTCACTACAATCAGTCACCAACAACTACATACTCCTACCAAGTCCACACTGCTATCATGCCCCTAATAGGCAAAGAGTCTATACAGCTTAGTATTACACAAATAGTTGTGATATGGGCTCATAGCAACCATACAATATGATCAGCAAATTGATCCCTCTTTTTGTACTTTCCAAAAAAGCAACAACATAACACCAACCTAAGACTGCGATAAGAAGAATGAATTAGAAAATGTGAAAGGTCTCACTAAACAGTTATTTCCCTTGCCAGCAATGGTAGGAAATGTCTTGCGCTTAAAAAAATGGAACTGTGTTATTCGGTTCTTGTTTATTTCTTAAAATGTGCAAATATTTTTATAACTTTCAAATCCGGTCAACTTCCGGTAGGTCGAGATATTCAGTATGTGAAAATAAAGGGTTTACTCAGACTTTATCCTCAATTTCTATATGAAAAATGAAAATATTAGACCATGATTTAAATTAAATGTATCCATAGTGGTGTTTTCAGTAAAACCAGACAACACCAAAAGAAGATACATAGATGTACACAAAAAACAAGAGGTCAATGACCTTGAAGCTCTACTGATAGATTTTGATAGCTAGATCAGCAGTCCTGTGAAGTTTCATGAAAATCTGTCGAGTAGTTTCAGAGGAGTAGTCGCTACAAGTTTTTACTATATAACTCTATGTAAACAAAGATGGCCACTGGCGGCCACATTTAATGTCGAATCAAAATAATTTTCAACAAGGACCAACATCATGTCATGCTGATCATTTTAGAAAAAGTCAGTAGAGCTAACAAAGCTTTTAATATAATTATCACTACAAATTAGTTTTATAAAGGGCTAATGTCAGTTGAGCACATACGATAAACACCGAGTTTACCCCCTACCAGAATGTGAAGGGTATTTATATTATTGATCACTGATTGGTCAACTTATTTTGATGATGTCATTCGAATGTTATAAATACTGGTTAGTGATACATTTGAAAATGTAAGTGAAATGGAAAAATTCAAGAGGGTCTCTACAAACTACTATTTAAAAAAAAAAGCAAATTGGTCAACCCCATGTTTTTTGCTGGACATTTCGAGCAACAGACTTCAAGTTTCACAAAGAAAACATTTTTAGACTCTAGATTGCAATACACAATGATAAATAGTAGTATTTTCAGACTAAATCATGGTGTCACACAGCACAGGTTGATTCAAACAAAGGGAAGTATGCAGTTAAACACAGATAGGACAGATGTCTTCAATCACTACATTTTCTGTTGGTACACTGTCTTTTACAGACTTGCAATTAAGTGATGGTGTTGAATTAAGTAAAAGATCACTATCTGACATGGGACTACATAAGACACAGTTCCTCTGCTGGTAACAAACAATGGAACGTGGACTAATGTGATGGTGTTGAATTAAGTAAAAGATCACTATCTGACATGGGACTACATAAGACACAGTTCCTCTGCTGGTAACAAACAATGGAACGTGGACTTTAACTTACTTGGTTTCATATCAATGGCAGTACTGAACTGTCTCCAGGCTTGCATGAAATGACCAGATACTTGTAGCGTGTATGCCAGATTCACACGGGCAGGTAGACACATCGGATCCAAACGCAACACCCTCTGGTAGTCACGCCTGCAAAACACAACATACAGACTTTTCTTGAAATTGAGATAATTGCAAAAAGCAATTATGGATTGATTTGTGCACCAGATTGTTCAAGAAATGTTTTTCTAAGATTTCACCTGAAAATATAAAACCAATGCAGAATATTGTTATTGGTTCTCTATCATTTCACATGCTTGTACAAATATCTAACATTGAAAAACAGGCTTGTTTTAAACATTTAACAATTTAAATTCCCTTGAAGGTAAAATGTCCGGGACCCATGTTGGCTTGAGAAACACTATAATATTACCATGGGGTGGATTTATGTTCCTTTTTTTTCTTCAGAAAACAATCATTTTTAAAACAGAAACAGGTTTTCAAACAATCTAGAACTTTGTATTCAAGGAATAATTATGTGCTTTACAATGCAGTAACACGTATATTCACACACACACAGTCTGCGAAATTAACTTTCGGACTTGGTTGTCCTTCGGGCAACCATTTCATCAAAATTTGGTTGCCCGAAAGGAAAAGTGGTTGCCCGAAATGTTTCTTTCAAAAATTGAAGGCTTTATTACTCTAATGATATATGTAAACAAAGCAAAACATGATGTCTTCACAATATTTATTCATTATTCATTTTTTTGTATACAAAGAAAGAAGACTGTCTATGTCTTTCTGTGAAAAGTCACAGTCATCATTAGAGTCATCATCGATTTTTGACTGTTCATGTTTTTTTATAGTGTCAATCCGCATGCTAGAACACCTCCTTACAAAGGAACATCAGTGTCTAATCCGGATTCTGTGCACCAAGTGCACCGCATTTTACCATCCTCAGTACATTTAAGCCACTCTCGACCAACTTGCCAAGAAGAAACAAAATTTCTGTCTCTTTTGGCTTCGTAACGCTTACTTGACTCTTGTTTGGACTCTTTCACTGGTTTATTCACTGGTTTACCAGGAATGGCATCGGTCACGTACCGCAACATTGTCATTTTGTGACAACCGGAAACACGTTTTTACCGATGTATGCGCTAAATTAGCATACTGATGATGTTTATTTATTCTCATTGGATGGAATAATTCACGAACCGTTCGTTAATTTTCCGTTGCTCTATCGATCGGAACTCAGAATGTGGATTCCCGAGTGACGAAATCCGACGAGGCAGTTCCGATTGGTTGCTCTATACAAAATAAAGAATTCAGCAAAATCTGATCAAAAACGAGGTCGTGACGTGTTGTGACCTTCCATAGAGGGACACAATTAGTTGATAAATTCCTCGTAGCTATACCGGTGTCAGAGTAATTTTCTCAACATCAATGAAAAAGCCGAAATTGTGTTTCATGTTCGACTTTATACGTATTTTGATTGACAAATAGCTTTGCGCTTTCAGAAATTTTAACCAAAGTGGGAACACGTGGTTGTCCTGTTTCTAAGTTAGTTGTCCCGGACAACCGGACAACCGCTAATTTCGCAGACTGCACACTTGTGAAAGTTTTATGTGAAACTATTTATAGTATTCTTAACTAGTACAGTCAAATCTGTATTAAGATACCACTATGGGAAGAGCAAAATTGGACTAAACACATGTGGTCCCTTAATACAGATGTACTTTAATAGAACTGGGGACTGAAACAGTGGTATCTTAAATCAGGTGTCTCTTAATACATATGTACTTTAATACAACTGGGGACTGAAACAGTGGTATCTTAAATCAGGTGTCTCTTAATACAGATGTACTTTAATACAACTGGGGACTGAAACAGTGGTATCTTAAATCAGGTGTCTCTTAATGCATATGTACTTAAATACAACTGGGGACTGAAACAGTGGTATCTTAAATCAGGTGTCTCTTAATACAGATGTACTTTAATAGAACTTGGGACTGAAACAGTGGTATCTTAAATCAGGTGTCTCTTAATACACATGTACTTTAATACAACTGGGGACTGAAACAGTGGTATCTTAAATCAGGTGTCTCTTAATGCATATGTACTTAAATACAACTGGGGACTGAAACAGTGGTATCTTAAATCAGGTGTCTCTTAATACAGATGTACTTTAATAGAACTGGGGACTGAAACAGTGGTATCTTAAATCAGGTGTCTCTTAATACATATGTACTTTAATACAACTGGGGACTGAAACAGTGGTATCTTAAATCAGGTGTCTCTTAATACAGATGTACTTTAATACAACTGGGGACTGAAACAGTGGTATCTTAAATCAGGTGTCTCTTAATGCATATGTACTTAAATACAACTGGGGACTGAAACAGTGGTATCTTAAATCAGGTGTCTCTTAATACAGATGTACTTTAATAGAACTTGGGACTGAAACAGTGGTATCTTAAATCAGGTGTCTCTTAATACACATGTACTTTAATACAACTGGGGACTGAAACAGTGGTATCTTAAATCAGGTGTCTCTTAATACAGGTGGTCTCTTGTGCAAGTCTGACTGTAGATGTCATAAGTACTAACAAATCAAAATTTGACAATCTTACATCGCATATTTGAGTCCCTGTTCATGTCCGTAGTCCATGTACACGTTGCCGCGGGCGATGATGCCATCTAGGAAGAATGGCTGACTCTTGACACAGGATGTGAATGTCTTCACCGCCTCCTGGAGTTGGTTTAGCCTAAAATAAAAACAACACAAAATGATAAATAAATGATTATGTAAATCAAAAAAATAAATTCTTCATCATATCTTCACCTCATTCTGGAGTTGGATTATTGAAAACGATTTTCCTATTTGACAAAATTAATCATTAGGTTCAAACTTCTGTTGAAAGATCTTTATATAACCTCAGGCATATGCGGATCCACAATTATTTTTTTTTGCAGAGATTGGGGTGGTGGCGGTGGGGTGATTTGGTGTCCAATTCAGGCATCCACAAATATATATATATTTTTAATTATGTTGTTTTCAAAACTCAATGGTATGCATGATATGATGCTCTGCAAGCCGGCATGATATCATTTTGCCATCTTGCTTGATAAATTCAACAATAAACTAGCTCAACTGTTGGATGATCCTCTATATAAACTTTACCACTGCTCATTATACCTCATTGTGACTTACTTATGGAAGCAGAGTCCCAGCGTGTGCAGTATCTTGTGATCAAGGGGGTTTATGATGGCCGCCAGTTTGAAGTCATACAGGGCATTCAGGTAGTCTTTCTTCTCAAAGTACAGCAACCCTCGATTTATCAGCACCTGGTTATGGGAAAACATTCAATACTGTGTAAGTATAAACTCAATAGTGAAATTACATTCTGTGTAAACATGGTGTTCAAATTTGAGAAAACTAGAGAACATTCACACAACCCCCTTTTCCCATGTTGATGAACACTTCACCCTCTTACAACGCTGAGATGGACAATTAAAGCCGCGTTGGAACAACGAGGAGTGGGCAAGTTACTGACTGCTCTATTTGGACACCAATAAATATCTAAATCTGTTTACTTTCAGATTTGAACATGTCAACTGAGGAAATATTTCTTCTGTAAAGTCAACTATACCTTGATTATTTTGCAGATGATTAAGAAAATAATAAAAGGCAATACCTGTCTGTTACGCACTTTGACATGATGCAGAAGACATGCAGTTTCAATCCATTATGTGAAGTAGTTTCAAAGATACAAGCTTACATATAAAACTTAAACCAGGGCAGGCAGACACAGATGACGACGACCAAGTCGTGACAATACCTTATAATGTTTTTGCAAAAAAAGACGACTTAAAATCTATCTCAAATAATTATATTTAAACCCATCTCCAATAAATTAAATTCATGTAATTAACTGTCATAAACAAACATGTACGGTACCTTAATTTTGAGTTGTTCTCCAAGCAGTAATACTATACCATAGTCAGTTAAGGCCTGAAAAATAATAGGACAACTGTTGTTAATTTAAATTAATTAAATTTGTTTATCTACTTGACCCCCTTTACCTATGTCCTACAGGTATACACTATTACACACTAGTAAAAGGTTTCACTTTATAAGCGAATATCATTATCTTTGACCAAATAGTTCATAAAATGAGTTTTCTCATGAAAAACACATCAATTTGCAGTTTATTTTATCATGAAATCGTCAGTTTGCATTTAATTTTATCATAATAACATCAGTTTGCTGTTCTTTTCCTCATGAATACATCAGTTTGCTGTTCTTTTCCTCATGAATACATCAGTTTGCTGTTCTTTTCCTCATGAATACATCAGTTTGCTGTTCTTTTCCTCATGAATACATCAGTTTGCTGTTCTTTTCCTCATGAATACATCAGTTTGCTGTTCTTTTCCTCATGAATACATCAGTTTGCTGTTCTTTTCCTCATGAATACATCAGTTTGCTGTTCTTTTCCTCATGAATACATCAGTTTGCAGTCCATTTTCTCATGAAAACATAGATTTGCTCATTCTGCTGCCACACAATCGTTATGGTGCTGATTAGTTTACAACACGTTCATCACTACTGATCAGTTTACAAAAAACAACACGTTCATCATTACTGTGTTGATCAGTTTACAAAAAAATGTTCATCATTACTGTGTTGATCAGTTTACAAAAAACAACACGTTCATCATTACTGTGTAGATCAGTTTACAAACAACAACACGTTCATCATTACTGTGTTGATCAGTTTACAAACAACAACAAGCTCATCGTTACTGTGTTGATTAGTTTACCAACAACAACACGTTTATCACTACTGTGTTGATCAGTTTACAAAAAACAACACATTCATCATTACTGTGTTGATCAGTTTACAAAAAAACGTTCATCATTACTGTGTTGATCAGTTTACAAACGACAACAAGCTCATCGTTACTGTGTTGATTAGTTTACCAACAACACCATGTTCATTGTTACTGTGTTGATCAGTTTACAAACAACAACACGTTCATCATTACTGTGTTGATCAGTTTACAAACAACAACACGTTCATCATTACTGTGTTGATCAGTTTACAAACAACAACACGTTCATCATTACTGTGTTGATCAGTTTACAAACAACAACACGTTCATCATTACTGTGTTGATCAGTTTACAAACAACAACACGTTCATCATAACTGTGTTGATCAGTTTACAAACAACAACACATTCATCATTACTGTGTTGATCAGTTTACCAACAACAACAAGCTCATCATTACTGTGTTGATCAGTTTACAAACAACAACACATTCAGCATTACTGTGTTGATCAGTTTACAAACAACAACAGGTTCATCATTATTATATAAGTAGTGTAATCGTATAATGTAATAATTTTAAATTTCATGAAGCTATAAAAACTTCAAGACTATGAAATCTATTTAAATAACAATAAACCAAAGAAAATCTCCGTGAAGGTAAACATCAATATTGAAAACAAAATAAACACACTGCACACAATGATACATATATCGTGTCTACCTTCTGGAAGTCCTTGTTTTCTTGGTAACACACTGCCCTGTTGAAGTAGGCGAGGGCACAAGTACTGTCTACACTGGCCGCCTTTGTCAGGTCTCGTATAGCCAGCTCATATGCCTTGATGTGGTACTTTAAAGCTCCTCTGTTCAAACAAATGCAGAGTTTAAATTCTACAGTATAAAATATGAAACTTCGTGATCACTTTTAAGAATATCAACTTAAACTATTTCCATACAAGTAAACAGAGTGTGATAATCAAGTGCAATCTGAACTGAGTATCCCTGGAACCATACCACATCGCTATGACTACCTTTATACCTTGTTATATGAGACTGATATAGGATGGGACACTCCTTACAGACCTTGATTACAACAGTATGCCATCATGCCATAAATAGCAGACCCCAAATCAAGTACACCTCATGTCCTGCTGGGATCCTGCTGGGATCACCAATAGTTACACACTAGACGGGGATCACCAAATGTCACAGGGTAATCACCAAATGTCACAGACTAGACTGGGATCACCAATAGTCACAGACTAGACTGGGATCACCAAATGTCACAGGCTAATCACTAAATGTCACAGACTAGACTCGGATCACCAAATGTCACAGGCTAGACTGGGATTGCCAAATGTCACAGGGCTGGCATTGCCAAATGTAACAGGGCTAGACTGGGATTGCCAAATGTCACAGGGCTAGATTGGGATTGCGAAATGTCACAGGGCTAGATTGGAATTGCCAAATGTCACAGGGCTAGATTGAGATTGCCACATGTCACAGGGCTAAATTGGGATTGCCAAACGTCACAGGGCTAGACTGGGATTGCCAAATGCCACAGGGCTAGACTGGGATTGCCAAATGTCACAGGGCTAGACTGTGATTGCCAAACGTCACAGGGCTAGACTCCGGGACCCACAGACTACCGTTTTCACTTATGAAACTCTGTTTGTTTGCACACCTGTAAAAAGAGGCTCTGACACCTCACCTGCCAAGTCTCATGCCAAGGATGATCCTTTTTTTTGTACAGTAATGTTCAAGACTGCAAATATAAAATTCTGTTTAGAAGTTCAACAAGTGAAATTTATATAGATTTTATTTTTGCAAAGGTAAATAATGCAAAAAATGATCTGATAACACAAATCTCCCTTTTTCTAGGCCAAATATCCCTATTTCTAGGCCAAATCTCACTGTTTCTTGGCCAAATCTTGCTATTTCTAGACCAAATCTCACTATTTCTAGTTCAAATCTCACTATTTCTAGGCCAAATATCACTATTTCTAGACCAAATTTCACTATTTCTAGGCCAAATCTCCCTAGTTGGCCTGTCAGAAGATGGCAGGTATGCACACTATTGTGGTTTGTAAACTTACCTGTACAGATAGGCCCTGACACTGTTTGGTTGTAGTTTGATGGCCTCATTACAGTTGAGAATGGCCTTAGTATACAGGCCTTTCATGCCGTAGAAGCAGGCCCGACTAAGGTAGGCCTGGAAGATGGTTGGGTTAATAGCAAGGGCACGGTTAAAATCCTGGATGCCCTTGGACATTTTCAGCTTCATCCTTGCCATGCCTCTGTGGTACAGGGCCTGTAAAACGTTAAACATTCAAATTTCTTGTAATTCATTATGAAATTTATTATGAGGGACTTCAAATATGGAGGATCCGGGTCCAAGTCTCACAGAGTTTTGTCAGTGTATATTTCATCGAGAATTCCTCCCTGAATTTCCAGAGAGACAGAGGATTGTGTGAAACCAGGAGTTAATCTAGTCTTGCTGGGATTGCCAAATGCACCAGGGC
The DNA here is from genome assembly GCA_037043455.1 of Cyrtodaria siliqua. Classification (NCBI taxonomy): domain Eukaryota; kingdom Metazoa; phylum Mollusca; class Bivalvia; order Adapedonta; family Hiatellidae; genus Cyrtodaria; species Cyrtodaria siliqua. The sequence goes on along the minus strand of JAWPHD010003507.1, from coordinate 112,861 downwards.
TAGAAAAATGTGGAGTCAGACTGAGGATCGTAGTAAGGTCTCCTGACTAAAAGACTGGCCAGAAACTGCTACGTCAATCTACCTATCAGATATCTATGAACTGTCACATATGTTACAGAAAAATATTTCAAAATTGTGTACATGAATAACTCACTTCTCACAAATGAAATCATCTTGGTTGATCCAGCTAATCAACTCTTAATATCTGAAAATTCCCAAATCAAAAAATCCAAACTTTTAGATATAATAAAGAAAAGTATATAAACAGTGTTATATCAGTGACTTTCCAAAATAAAACAACTGTCCAATTTTTCTAGCTTGTAATAGGAATCACATAATTATTTCATTTTGGGCTTATTCACTCTTTAATACTGACTTAATACTTAAATTACATGAATTTGGATACCAAAAAATGTTACCTCTGCCATGCTAGGATTGAGTTTGATGGCGCTTGTGAAAGCTTCCAGCGCCTCTAGATAGTTCTTCAGCTCCATGTTACACTGACCAATCAGGTAATGGGAATCTGCCGCCTCCATAGGCCACGGGTCACGTGCTTTCCATGGTTTCTGCAGTTACATTGTGAATATAATCAGAATGAAATGTCGACCAGTTAGAGAAATATAATAATATCCTTTTAGGGTTTCTATGGATACCGTAAATCAATTGCATAAATAGTTAATATAAAAGACAAATAAGATAGCTAAATCTGCTAGTGTACTGTGACCTCTTCCAGGCTTTTGTCATATTCAGGGTAAACATTGTATACAAACATACAAGCTTAGTTATACCAAACCATTTTATTGATACATAAATATTTTAAGTTGTAACACTACGGCCTCTTCATTGTACATGTTAATCCCTCTTATAACTGATCATGCAATGGGAATTTCCTAAGACTGTCAGTTAGTTGGTAGTTAATCAGCTGAACACTTGTTACTGTTTACCTACTCTAAACTTAGTTTCTCTGGAAGTTTCTGGAAAAACTATGAATTCTGGGATTGAAGAGGTATTGCCATATTAGGGGAGACCATTCTCCGAAATGTCTTGTGGGTAATGTATGCATACAATGATGTAATCATCATGGCATTAACCTGTAGCTACACAGGTCGATATCCATATGTGGGGCATGACTAACTGCCGAAAGGTAGTCTGGGTAATCTTCTAGTATAATACTGAGCGCACGGAAAGTCTAGCAGAGTCGGTGGTTCAGGAGTGGAGAGTCAGTTTCAATAGTTAGTCGGTCTTGTATCCACAAGATGGATCCACGTAGTCTAAGACAGGGTGTGGGATAAGTTAACTATACTATGGAAGCTAGTATAGTAGAGTAGTTGTTCAGTGTTATATAATAATTTGAGGATTTGGACATTTGAGCAGTTCTAAATACTGTTATACTTTGTGAACCTAAGTCATTCAATAATAGGGACTATTTAAGTAGTTAACAAATGGAAGTACTGAAAACCACTATACGAAATGGATATGTATATATATAACAGGATGTTCATAGCGTATTATGAATTTGTAATTGTTCGGACTGTTTTATATGTACCAATAAATTATGGAAATCACAACGCGAATCTGGACCTTGTTATTAAATGTACCAAGCTTGTCGTACGACCCCGTAGTGCTACAAACTTTGGATATCTCAAAAATATTATACACTGATTTTTTTTAGCTTGAAGATAAACAGATTCAACTGTACTATATTAAAACAAGGAGACAATCTTGTGTTTCATATCCATACTGCAAAACAATCATGTGTTTCATATCCATACTGCAAAACAATCATGTGTTTCATATTCATACTGCAAGACAATCATGTGTTTCATATCCATACTGCAAAACAATCATGTGTGTCATATCCATACTGCAAAACAATCATATGTTTCATATTCATACTGCAAGACAATCATGTGTTTCATATCCATACTGCAAGACAATCTTGTGTTTCATATCCATACTGCAAAACAATCATGTGTTTCATATTCATACTAAAAAACAATCATGTGTTTCATATCCATACTGTAAAACAATCATGTGTTTCATATCCATACTGCAAAACAATCATGTGTTTTCATATCCATACTGCAAAACAATCATGTGTTTCATATTCATACTCAAAGACAATCATGTGTTTCATATCCATACTGCAAAACAATCATGTGTTTCATATTCATACTGCAAAACAATTATGTGTTCATACTCTAAGACAATCTTGCGTTTCATATCCATACTGCAAAACAATCATGTCTTTCATATCCATACTGCAAGACAATCTTGTGTTTAATATCCATACTGCAAAACAATCTTGTGTTTCATATCCATACTGCAATGTGTTTCATATTCATACTGCAAAACAATCATGGGTGTCATATCCATACTGCAAGACAACCATGTGTTTCATATCCATACTCAAAGACAATCATGTTTCATATCCATACTGCAAAACAATCATGTGTTTCATATCCATACTCCAAGACAACCATGTGTTTCATATCCATACTGCAAGACAACCATGTGTTTCATATTCATACTCAAAGACAATCATGTGTTTCATATCCAGACTGCAAAACAATCATGTGTTTCATATCCATACTGCAAAACAATCATGTGTTTCATATCCATATGCCAAACATGTTTTTTTATATCTATATACAAAATACAAACATATGTTTCATATCCATATGATGTGTGTGCTAGTAAGGAATATTATATAACTCTCTTCTCATGCTGACCAGAAGGAGTAAGGGACTTGCTCGGACACCTTTCTCAAATAATAATGACTTTATGACCTAAAAAAAACTACAGTATGATTTTTCTTCAATATGGCAAGCAGTGAATTAGCTAGCCAAATGGGCAGCCATGTTTTGCAAGGACATGTTAAAAAAAAATCCCGACCAAATTAGGTTCTCAATAGAAAAATAATTTTCTAAAATGTACTCTTTTCCCTTTATCTGTACAGAAAATGCCCTGGAGGCACAACCCATTTTCAGGCATGGAAACAAACTAAACATCTACAAAAACTGTCTTCATTTCTTCTTCCATACCCCTATATTCAATAAACTGAAATGTTAATTTTCTCAACTATTTTGTACTTTTCTTTGAGAAAGAAAATCATTTGATTTGCAATCATGTTGCGTTATTGTTATATGCATGCTTGTCATATGCATGCTTGTCAAATGCACTGAGGCCAGAAACAACAACTAGTGCATAAAGATGAAAGAAGAAAAAAAAAAAATCCAAGAAAATGCATAAAATTCTTGTACCAAGTAAAAACAGGCACACAGTGTAATTGTTGCATGCAAAATATTACCATTCTTCGCTGTGGCAAAATCATAAGAAATCATTATCAAGCGAACAGAAAGAGAAAATAAACACATAACCATTATAACAGAAAAAAATAGTATTACAAATAACAGGGTTAAACATAAAAAAGATAACAAGCGTAAAACATATAACAAGGGTATAACATATAACACGAGTATAACATGGGTATAACATATAACAATATTATAAAATGGGTATAACATATAACAAGGGTATAACATATAACATGGGTATAACATATAACAAACGTAAACCATATAATAAGGTATAACAGACAACAAAAGTATATCATGGGTATAATATATAACAACAGAATACCAGGTTATAAGACTTATACACATATCATGGGTACAACACATTACAATAGAAGAACAGATAACACTATTATAACAAGGGTAGCATATCACAAACTTTAACATGAGTATAACATATAACATATAACAAAAGTATAACAGATAACATGGGTATAACAGATAACATGGGTATAACATATAACATAGCTATAACATATAACATGGGTATAACATAATAACAAGGGTAAAACAGCTAACAAAAAAATCATAGTATAAGATTATAATATATAACAATAGTATAACTATAACAGTTAACAAGAACGAAATGATATAAATTATAACAGGCGTATAACAGATAAAAATAATAAAGCAGATATCCAGATATAATATATAACAAGAACAGTACAGTTAACAAAGATTACAATAGTATAACAGGAATATAACATAACATTATGCAATAACAGATAACAAGAGAATAACATACAATGATGTCCCTGTCTATTTTGCACATCCTCATACAGGCTGCAGACTGATTGACCCCATTCCTACTTTCACCTTATAGCTAGGTCAATGTTAAAATGGCTGTGATAGATCCCAATACATGATTCTATGAATTCAACAAGAGTAAAACAGATACAAAGATTAGCTAGGTCAATGTTAGAATGACTGTGATAGATCCCAATACATGATTCTATGAATTCAACAAGAGTATAACTGATACAAAGATTAGCTAGGTCAATGTTAGAACGACTGTGATAGATCCCAATACATCATTCTATAATTCAACAAGAGTATAACAGATACAAAGATTAGCTAGGTCAATGTTAGAAAGACTGTGATAGATCCCAATACATGATTCTATGAATTCAACAAGAGTATAACTGATACAAAGATTAGCTAGGTCAATGTTAGAACGACTGTGATAGATCCCAATACATCATTCTATAATTCAACAAGAGTATAACAGATACAAAGATTAGTTAGGTCAATGTTAGAACGACTGTGATATATCCCAATACATCATTCTATGAATTCAACAAGAGTATAACTGATACAAAGATTAGTTAGGTCAATGTTAGAATGACTGTGATAGATCCCAATACATGATTCTATGAATTCAACAAGAGTATAACTGATACAAAGATTAGTTAGGTCAATGTTAGAACGACTGTGATAGATCCCAATACATCATTCTATAATTCAACAAGAGTATAACAGATACAAAGATTAGCTAGGTCAATGTTAGAAAGACTGTGATAGATCCCAATACATGATTCTATGAATTCAACAAGAGTAAAACCGATACAAAGATTAGCTAGGTCAATGTTAGAACGACTGTGATAGATCCCAATACATGATTCTATGAATTCAACAAGAGTATAACTGATACAAAGATTAGCTAGGTCAATGTTAGAAAGACTGTGATCGATCCCAATACATGATTATATGAATTCAACAAGAGTATAACAGATACAAAGATAGCTAGGTCAATGTTAAAAAGACTGTGATAGATCCCAATACATGATTCTATGAATACAACAAGAGTAAAACCGATACAAAGATTAGCTAGGTCAATGTTAGAATGACTGTGATAGATCCCAATACATGATTCTATGAATTCAACAAGAGTATAACTGATACAAAGATTAGTTAGGTCAATGTTAGAACGACTGTGATAGATCCCAATACATCATTCTATAATTCAACAAGAGTATAACAGATACAAAGATTAGCTAGGTCAATGTTAGAACGACTGTGATAGATCCCAATACATCATTCTATAATTCAACAAGTGTATAACAGATACAAAGATTAGCTAGGTCAATGTTAGAACGACTGTGATAGATCCCAATACATCATTCTATAATTCAACAAGAGTATAACAGATACAAAGATTAGCTAGGTCAATGTCAGAAAGACTGTGATAGATCCCAATACATGATTCTATGAATTCAACAAGAGTATAACAGATACAAAGATTAGCTAGGTCAATGTTAGAAAGACTGTGATAGATCCCAATACATGATTCTATGAATTCAACAAGTGTATAACTGATACAAAGATTAGCTAGGTCAATGTTAGAATGACTGTGATAGATCCCAATACATGATTCTATAATTCAACAAGAGTATAACAGATACAAAGATTAGCTAGGTCAATGTTAGAACGACTGTGATAGATCCCAATACATCATTCTATAATTCAACAAGAGTATAACAGATACAAAGATTAGCTAGGTCAATGTTAGAAAGACTGTGATAGATCCCAATACATGATTCTATGAATTCAACAAGAGTATAACAGATACAAAGATTAGCTAGGTCAATGTTAGAAAGACTGTGATAGATCCCAATACATGATTCTATGAATTCAACAAGAGTATAACAGATACAAAGATTAGCTAGGTCAATGTTAGAATGACTGTGATAGATCCCAATACATGATTCTATGAATTCAACAAGAGTATAACTGATACAAAGATTAGCTAGGTCAATGTTAGAAAGACTGTGATAGATCCCAATACATGATTCTATGAATTCAACAAGCGTATAACTGATACAAAGATTAGTTAGGTCAATGTTAGAACGACTGTGATAGATCCCAATACATCATTCTATAATTCAACAAGAGTATAACAGATACAAAGATTAGCTAGGTCAATGTTAGAACGACTGTGATAGATCCCAATACATCATTCTATAATTCAACAAGTGTATAACAGATACAAAGATTAGCTAGGTCAATGTTAGAACGACTGTGATAGATCCCAATACATCATTCTATAATTCAACAAGAGTATAACAGATACAAAGATTAGCTAGGTCAATGTTAGAAAGACTGTGATAGATCCCAATACATGATTCTATGAATTCAACAAGAGTATAACAGATACAAAGATAGCTAGGTCAATGTTAAAAAGACTGTGATAGATCCCAATACATGATTCTATGAATACAACAAGAGTATAACTGATACAAAGATTAGCTAGGTCAATGTTAGAATGACTGTGATAGATCCCAATACATGATTCTATAATTCAACAAGAGTATAACAGATACAAAGATTAGCTAGGTCTATGTTAGAAAGACTGTGATAGATCCCAATACATGATTCTATAATTCAACAAGAGTATAACAGATACAAAGATTAGCTAGGTCTATGTTAGAAAGACTGTGATAGATCCCAATACATGATTCTATGAATTCAACAAGAGTATAACAGATACAAAGATTAGCTAGGTCAATGTTAGAATGACTGTGATAGATCCCAGTACATGATTCTATGAATTCAACAAGAGTATAACAGATAAAAAGATTAGCTAGGTCTATGTTAGAAAGACTGTGATAGATCCCAATACATGATTCTATGAATTCAACAAGAGTATAACAGATAAAAAGATTAGCTATGTCAATGCTAGAAAGACTGTGATAGATCCCAATACATGATTCTATAATTCAACAGGAGTATAACAGATACAAAGATTAGCTAGGTCTATGTTAGAAAGACTGTGATAGATCCCAATACATCATTCTATAATTCAACAAAATTATAACTGATACAAAGATTAGCTAGGTCAATGTTAGAACGACTGTGATAGATCTCAATACATCATTCTATAATTCAACAAGAGTATAACAGATACAAAGATGAGCTAGGTCAATGTTAGAACGACTGTGATAGATCCCAATACATGATTCTATGAATTCAACAAGAGGATAACTGATACAAAGATTAGCTAGGTCAATGTTAGAACGACTGTGATAGATCCCAATACATGATTCTATGAATTCAACAAGTGTATAACTGATACAAAGATTAGCTAGGTCAATGTTAGAAAGACTGTGATAGATCCCAATACATGATTCTATGAATTCAACAAGAGTATAACTGATACAAAGATTAGCTAGGTCAATGTTAGAAAGACTGTGATAGATCTCAATACATCATTCTATGAATTCAACAAGAGTATAACTGATACAAAGATTAGCTAGGTCAATGTTAGAACGACTGTAATAGATCCCAATACATGATTCTATGAATTCAACAAGAGTATAACAGATACAAAGATTAGCTAGGTCAATGTTAGAATGACTGTGATAGATCCCAATACATGATTCTATGAATTCAACAAGAGTATAACTGATACAAAGATTAGCTAGGTCAATGTTAGAAAGACTGTGATAGATCCCAATACATGATTCTATGAATTCAACAAGAGTATAACAGATACAAAGATTAGCTAGGTCAATGTTAGAAAGACTGTGATAGATCCCAATACATGATTCTATGAATTCAACAAGAGTATAACTGATACAAAGATTAGCTAGGTCAATGTTAGAGAGACTGTGATAGATCCCAATACATGATTCTATGAATTCAACAAGTGTATAACTGATACAAAGATTAGCTAGGTCAATGTTAGAATGACTGTGATAGATCCCAATACATGATTCTATAATTCAACAAGAGTATAACAGATACAAAGATTAGCTAGGTCAATGTTAGAACGACTGTGATAGATCCCAATACATCATTCTATAATTCAACAAGAGTATAACAGATACAAAGATTAGCTAGGTCAATGTTAGAAAGACTGTGATAGATCCCAATACATGATTCTATGAATTCAACAAGAGTATAACAGATACAAAGATTAGCTAGGTCAATGTTAGAAAGACTGTGATAGATCCCAATACATGATTCTATGAATTCAACAAGAGTATAACAGATACAAAGATTAGCTAGGTCAATGTTAGAAAGACTGTGATAGATCCCAATACATGATTCTATGAATTCAACAAGAGTATAACTGATACAAAGATTAGCTAGGTCAATGTTAGAAAGACTGTGATAGATCCCAATACATGATTCTATGAATTCAACAAGAGTATAACAGATACAAAGATTAGCTAGGTCAATGTTAGAAAGACTGTGATAGATCCCAATACATGATTCTATGAATTCAACAAGAGTATAACTGATACAAAGATTAGCTAGGTCAATGTTAGAAAGACTGTGATAGATCCCAATACATGATTCTATGAATTCAACAAGTGTATAACTGATACAAAGATTAGCTAGGTCAATGTTAGAATGACTGTGATAGATCCCAATACATGATTCTATAATTCAACAAGAGTATAACAGATACAAAGATTAGCTAGGTCAATGTTAGAATGACTGTGATAGATCCCAATACATCATTCTATAATTCAACAAGAGTATAACAGATACAAAGATTAGCTAGGTCAATGTTAGAAAGACTGTGATAGATCCCAATACATGATTCTATGAATTCAACAAGAGTATAACTGATACAAAGATTAGCTAGGTCAATGTTAGAACGACTGTGATAGATCCCAATACATGATTCTATGAATTCAACAAGAGTATAACAGATACAAAGATTAGCTAGGTCAATGTTAGAAAGACTGTGTTAGATCCCAATACATGATTCTATGAATTCAACAAGAGTATAACAGATACAAAGATTAGCTAGGTCAATGTTAGAAAGACTGTGATAGATCCCAATACATCATTCTATAATTCAACAAGAGTATAACAGATACAAAGATTAGCTAGGTCAATGTTAGAAAGACTGTGATAGATCCCAATACATGATTCTATGAATTCAACAAGAGTATAACAGATACAAAGATTAGCTAGGTCAATGTTAGAAAGACGGTGATAGATCCCAATACCTGATTCTATGAATTCAACAAGAGTATAACAGATACAAAGATTAGCTAGGTCAATGTTAGAAAGACTGTGATAGATCCCAATACATGATTCTATGAATTCAACAAGAGTATAACAGATACAAAGATTAGCTAGGTCAATGTTAGAAAGACTGTGATAGATCCCAATACATGATTCTATGAATTCAACAAGAGTATAACTGATGCAAAGATTAGCTAGGTCAATGTTAGAACGACTGTGATAGATCCCAATACATCATTCTATAATTCAACAAGAGTATAACAGATACAAAGATTAGCTAGGTCAATGTTAGAAAGACTGTGATAGATCCCAATACATGATTCTATGAATTCAACAAGAGTATAACTGATACAAAGATTAGCTAGGTCAATGTTAGAACAACTGTGATAGATCCCAATACATGATTATATGAATTCAACAAGAGTATAACAGATACAAAGATTAGCTAGGTCAATGTTAGAACGACTGTGATAGATCCCAATACATGATTCTATGAATTCAACAAGAGTATAACTGATACAAAGATTAGCTAGGTAAATGTTAGAATGACTGTGATAGATCCCAATACATGATTCTATGAATTCAACAAGAGTATAACAGATACAAAGATTAGCTAGGTCAATGTTAGAAAGACTGTGATAGATCCCAATACATCATTCTATAATTCAACAAGAGTATAACAGATACAAAGATTAGCTAGGTCAATGTTAGAAAGACTGTGATAGATCCCAGTACATGATTCTATGAATTCAACAAGAGTATAACTGATACAAAGATTAGCTAGGTCAATGTTAGAAAGACTGTGATAGATCCCAATACATGATTCTATGAATTCAACAAGAGTATAACAGATACAAAGATTAGCTAGGTCAATGTTAGAACGACTGTGATAGATCCCAATACATGATTCTATGAATTCAACAAGAGTATAACTGATACAAAGATTAGCTAGGTCAATGTTAGAAAGACTGTGATAGATCCCAATACATCATTCTATAATTCAACAAGAGTATAACTGATACAAAGTGTATAAAACGTAACAAGGGTATAAAATACAACAACTAAATAATACAGTTTTAAAAACAAAGATGGTAAATAATGTATTTATTTAGTGAGAAAAACTCGGTAGGACAATTATAATTATCCCTGAGGTCTCCTCAAAATTAACAATTAAAACAAATGCAAGAAAGAACCTAACTGTAGACCTGAAAACAAACACTTACATATAGCTGAAGTGCCATTTCATAACTGATAATAGCGTCACTAAATTTCTTAGCTTTCATCTGTGTTTTACCCAGCAGCGTGTACATGGAAGCCACGGGTTTGGTACGGGTCGCAGCTTTCAGGGCCTCTATTGCCTGCAATATATTAACACAGAGGCAATTGATTATTCAATTATCGTAAAAGATTGGATTGAGGACCACCTTTATTAGGAGTGTCTCTGCAACTCGGTAATTTCAATCTCTATATATCTCAATGGCTTTGGAGCCACTGACTGCCATTGTATGGCTGGCATTGGGTTTGAACACTCTAAACAGCATATCAGAAATATGAAAATATCAATTTCTGGTCCAACCACAATATAACACACATGCTAGGGGCCAAAGTTTTTTAGACTCTTTAGACACAATTTGACTAGTACCAAAGTTATATAGCAGTAAACCAGCCATTTGTAGGGGTAAATGAAAATACCATATTTTCCGAAATCGGTTAAGAAATAACAATTTGTGAAAGTTGTTTAGGGCAGTTCTGCTCCATCACTCACAAGTATTACTGTTTATAGTGATTTTAATGCATTGGATATGGTAAATCTAATTGAAGATATCCTGGAAGTTTATCACAAAATAATAAAAGCTATACGCTGAAGTCATTACTTTTGAGATTTTTGTTGTCCAAGCAAGTTCACATGGGAAAACCGTATCAAGATGATATTTTGGTCCCAACAGTTGTTTTTTACAAACTAAAATATTTTTTATCCTTAAAAATTCCAGTTCCATAGATATATTAAGGTAAGTATGGTCAAAATTGTCCACTGAAATGTTGGAACTTTGGGTGGAACATGTGTGTGCCCAAACAATAAATCAGGTTAACACCATTCCTGTTCTTCTACAGAAATTAATCATTTATTGTTCATCCCAGTTTAACCTACCGGCATTATGATTTGTTAATGAGAGGTTGTTATCCTAATATAATCTACCAACATTATGATTTGTTAATGAGAGGTGGTTATCCCAATATAACCTATACCGGTATTATGATTTGTTAACGAGAGGTGGTTATCCCAATATAACCTATACCGGTATTATGATTTGTTAACGAGAGGTGGTTATCCCAATATAACCTATACCAGTATAATGATTTGTTAACGAGAGGTAGTTATCCCAATATAACCTGCCGGTATTATGATTTGTTAACGAGAGGTGGTTATCCCAATATAACCTGCCTGAATTAGGATTTGTATACGAGATGTGGTTATCCCAATATAACATGCCGGTATTATGATTTGTTAATGAGGGGTGGTTATCCCAATATAACCTGCCGGTATTATGATTTGTTAATGAGAGGTGGTTATCCCAATATAACCTATACCGGTATTATGATTTGTTAACGAGAGGTGGTTATCCCAATATAACCTATACCGGTATTATGATTTGTTAATGAGAGGTGGTTATCCCAATATAACCTATACCAGTATTATGATTTGTTAACGAGAGGTAGTTATCCCAATATAACCTGCTGGTATTATGATTTGTTAACGAGAGGTGGTTATCCCAATATAACCTGCCTGAATTATGATTTGTATACGAGATGTGGTTATCCCAATATAACATGCCGGTATTATGATTTGTTAATGAGAGGTGGTTATCCCAATATAACCTGCCGGTATTATGATTTGTTAACGAGAGGTGGTTATCCCAATATAACCTATACCGGTATTATGATTTGTTAACGAGAGGTGGTTATCCCAATATAACCTATACCAGTATTATGATTTGTTAACGAGAGGTGGTTATCCCAATATAACCTGCCGGTATTATGATTTGTTAACGAGAGGTGGTTATCCCAATATAACCTGCCTGTAATATGATTTGTATACGACAGGTGGTTATCCCAATATAACATGCCGGTATTATGTTGTTAATGAGAGGTGGTTATCCCAATATAACCTGCCGGTATTATGATTTGTTAAACCAGAGGCAGTTATCCCAATATAACCTACCGGTATTATGATTTGTTAATGAGAGGTGATTATCTTAATATAACCTGCCTGTATTATTTGTTAATGAGAGGTGGTTATCTCAATATAACCTGCTGGTATTATGGTTTGTTAACGAGAGGTGGTTATCCCAATATAACCTGCCAGTATTATGATTTGTTAATGAGAGGTAGTTATCCCAATATAATCTACTGGTATTATGATTTGTTAACGAGAGGTGGTTATCCCAATATAACCTGCAGGTATTATGATTTGTTAAAAAGAGGTGGTTATCCCAATATAACCTGCCGGTATTATGATTTGTTATCGAGACATAAAACACCATTTCATTTCAACTTTTTCTTTAGAAAAGAACACTTTAGGGATTCCACTTTTTCATTCAAGTACTATTATATCATACATTTATGTTAATCTTTTAGCAAATGAAATATTTTAAATGCTTTGATCCCTTCGTTTGTTAAATGTACTCTACTAATTTTTTTAGGTGGGACTTACTACAGCTGTTTATAAGGAAGACATAATATTCTCAGTCATTCACTCACCTTATCATAGTTTTTCAGGAAGGAATGTACGGCAGCCTGCTGGGTAGGCCTCTGGCCCATGGATGTGCCACTGCCGATCTCCGACGCATGTCTAAAACACATAATCTAGATGTTCATTTATCGTCAAAGTTTTACTATTCTGTCTCATTTTTGACATTAATTTATAGTGTTCACCATTACATCGGGTGATGATATGTTCTATTGTAAAGGGCAAAAACTTAGTGATCCTCAACATTATTCCTTATTGACAAGCGATATTCTAGACAGTTATATGTGCTATCCCAGGTGCCTCATCAGGTCAGCATTTTAAGCCTGATTTAATCCAAAAGCTATGGTGAATTCACATTTTTGAACAATACAATGATAGTCTCATATTTTGATTGATATAACATTGTTTTATCATGAATGAGAACAATTTTATATTTTTTTTCTTGAAACAACCGTTGAACAATATCAAAAGATGCTAAAATGCATGTAAAGATTTACAGACAAAACTCACACGATTCATACTTAAGTCAATATTGAAAAATTTTGATCTCAAAAATAACAACTTTGCATTTAAAATAGGGATATTTTGTTGTTTGTCTTATTCAGCATTTTTTACTTTTGAAATCATCATGAAGTCATCTGAGCTTTTAAACATTTGTCTAAGACTGATAATTTTATATGCAATACTTATTCAAGCATGATTTATCCTTTTTCAAAAAAGCTGAACAAAATATTTATACTGGCTGTATACCAGATATCGTCATTTTTATGTTGTTTCTTTAATATATCTAAATCAAAACTAGTTATCTCATAAATATTTTTGCCGTTAGAGAAGCTTACCCTTTTGCCATAAATATTCTGTGTTTACATTGTTCCTATTCTCAGTAACAAGTGTCACGTGACCGTCACTAAATATAGACTGAACTGGGCCGGTCGTTTGAGCTGAATGTAATAGTTATCGTCATGTTGTTTAATACCGAATAATCCATGTTTGTGATGATGAAAACGTGTAGTTATTAATTGAAACATAAATATACCATTGCATATGAATACACACAAAAAAAAATAGTTAGAAAAAAACCTATATTTACAATCTAAACTATTTTTCCTCTCCAATCGTCTAATGATAGTGTGTAGTGATTCGTAAAGTGGGGTCAAAAAATAATCACAACATCGAGCGTTTTATTGATAATGACGAAATCTGGTAATTGACGATAACTGGTACACAACCAGTACATGTATTTATTTTAATAAAATTATATTGTTTTTGGTGTTCAGCTTTGAAACATGGATTCTGGTGCAATGTCAAGCTATCTCACTGTTTTATATGGTACATTTAGACATTTAAACTGCGTTAGACAGGTGAGTGACTAAAGGGTCTGATTTTTCACTTTCCAACATTTGTCGACGGCTTCCTGAAATATCTTTGCAAATTCCTCTCATTTACTTTTTGTATTTTTTCTACTTCCAAATGGTTTTCTATACAATGTTTGCATTTTATCAAATTTTTCGAGGTATTTTATCTTTTCTCCCCTCCCGAAATTCTGTGTTAAGCCCCTTAGCAAATCTGAACCACAATGCCTTAAACTATGGTACTTTTGATACCAAATATATCAATAAAACTTGTTCCCTGCACCAAATATATCAATAAAACTAAAACTTGGTCCCTGCACAAAATATATCAATAAAACTAAAACTTGGTCCCTGCACCAAATATATCAATAAAACTAAAACTTGGTCATGCACCAAATATATCAATAAAACTAAAACTTGGTCCCTGCACCAAATATATCAATAAAACGTGTTCCCTGCACCAAATGCATTTTGTACATTTTGGTAAAAGAGAGTGTGCATCTTTCACAGACCATAACTATACAAGCATAACAAACAACTATAGCTATACAATCATAACAAACAACCATAACTATACAAGCATAACAAACAACCATAACTATACAAGCATAACAAACAACCATAACTATACAAGCATAACAAACAACCATAACTATACAGGCATAACAAACAACCATAACTATACAAGCAAAACAAACAACCATAACTATACAAGCATAACAAACAACCATAACTATACAAGCAAAACAAATAACCATAACTATACAAGCATAACAAACAACCATAACTATACAAGCAAAACAAACAACCATAACTATACAAGCAAAACAAACAACCATAACTATACAGGCATAACAAACAACCATAACTATACAAGCATATCAAACAACCATAACTATACAAGCATAACAAACAACCATAACTATACAAGCATAACAAACAACCATAACTATACAGGCATAACAAACAACCATAACTATACAAGAATAACAAACAACCACAACTATACAGGCATAACAAACAACCATAACTATACAAGTATAACAAACAACCATAAATATACAAGCATAACAAACAACCATAACTATACAGGCATAACAAACAACTATAACTATACAGGCATAACAAACAACCATAACTATACAGGCATAACAAACAACCATAACTATACAAGCATAACAAACAACCATAACTATACAGGCATAACAAACAACCATAACTATACAGGCATAACAAACAACCATAACTATACATGTATAACAAACAACCATAACTATACATGTATAACAAACAACCATAACTATACAAGCATAGCAAAAAACCATAACTATACATGTATAACAAACAACCATAAATATACAAGCATTACAAACAACCATAACTATACAAGCATAACAAACAACCATAACTATACAGGCATAACAAACAACCATAACTATACAAGCATAACAAACAACCATAACTATACAGGCATAACAAACAACCATAGCTATACAGGCATAACAAACAACCATAACTATACAAGCATAACAAACAACTATACAGGCATAACAAACAACCATAACTATACAGGCATAACAAACAACCACAACTATATAAGCATAACAAACAACCATAACTATACAAGCAAAACAAACAACCATAACTATACAAGCATAACAAACAACCATAACTATACAAGCAAAACAAACAACCATAACTATACAAGCATAACAAACAACCATAACTATACAAGCAAAACAAACAACCATAACTATACAAGCATAACAAACAACCATAACTATACAGGCATAACAAACAACCATAACTATACAAGCATATCAAACAACCATAACTATACAAGCATAACAAACAACCATAACTATACAAGCATAACAAACAACCATAACTATACAGGCATAACAAACAACCATAACTATACAGGCATAACAAACAACCATAACTATACAAGCATAACAAACAACCACAACTATACAGGCATAACAAACAACCATAACTATACAAGTATAACAAACAAACATAATTATACAAGCATAACAAACAACCATAACTATACAGGCATAACAAACAACTATAACTATACAGGCATAAAAAACAACCATAACTATACAGGCATAACAAACAACCATAACTATACAAGCATAACAAACAACCATAACTATACAGGCATAACAAACAACCATAACTATACAGGCATAACAAACAACCATAACTATACATGTATAACAAACAACCATAACTATACATGTATAACAAACAACCATAACTATACAAGCATAGCAAACAACCATAACTATACATGTATAACAAACAACCATAAATATACAAGCATTACAAACAACCATAACTATACAAGCATAACAAACAACCATAACTATACAGGCATAACAAACAACCATAACTATACAGGCATAACAAACAACCATAACTAAACTACCAAAACAAAGTAAGATATCAACTTGAAAATAACAGTGCATATAAATATAGTTTAAAATGATGGAAAAATATGTTTGTGTCAAATTGAGTATCTCATACATTATATGTGTAACTGCTGTGCATGGTCAACTCAATCACCTTTGTCACTTTATGTGTGTGATGATTGTGGACAAAGTCAAGTTAAGGATATACTAAGGTGTAGATGGAAGCATGAACGTTTAGGGATTATGTTTACGATCTGTAAGAACAACAAAGGAGTGTAATATATCAAATTGAACCTGATAAATGGTCTTATCAATAATGTAGTATTTGAAATACTCAGTTAAAGCACAAATTGACAATCATTAATGAAAACAGATTTCCTTATTTTAGACATTAATTTTCAGCACCTTGGTTATTTATCTGCATTATAGAATCTTAGTCCATCTATAAATTGTTACCCAATTAATTCAAATAACAAACTTAACAGTATTTGAAACACAGATTATTGCTTTTTTCAGACAAGTTTTATTTTAAAAAAAAAGGAGATATTAAGTGCAATGGTTAGGTATTGTTTCTGCAACAACCATTTCTGGTATTATGTACAGGTGGGTCAGTGCAGTGGTTAGCATAAAAATTGAAAAATAAATTAATAAGTGACAGTAAAACAGAAAGAAAATAATGTGTTAACAATATTAAAACTGATGAAAAGAAATGTGGTTTAAAAAGAGTGAAGACTTTTATTGGGGAGGGAAAAGGCCAACACGTGGTGCTTGACAAGATAGAAAGTGCAAGTTTGTCATGTAAATAAAATAGAAAATAAGTTTAATTTTTCTGACATATAAATCATGTAATGTGTTTACATACCTTGGCAATATCGAATTCAACCTAGTGGTCGAATTCATTCATTTATTAATTGACACAATTATGACAATTTTACAGGATAAAAAAACAACATGACCAGGAATACAGTTAATTGAATGTGAATACTTGTTACTGCTTTGACTATTATTCCCTTTCATTTATTAATTGGCCACGATTTTGATCCTTGAGTTTCAGACTTAATCACATGACCAGTCACATGATATAATGTGATCAAATACCAGAATGATTTTGACTTAATATGATTAAATATAAAAAGATATACAATATATAAGAGGAAACATCTAGATACAAGAGAGATATCCATGTAAAGCATTCTTCGTTATCATTCTATCTACACCCTGTTCAAGGTTAGGCAAGTTCTAACTTCTATTAAAGCTCATGTTCTGGAATCTTAAACTGTGGCCACTTGAAGAAGATGAACTCTTAATAAAAGTGAGGGATACATCTGATTTAAACTATGACAAAATACATGAGGTACATACCTGACACAGAAAGCAGCCAGATCCAGATTTCCTAATTCAAGTAACAACTGACCCTGAAACACATGTAACACACGTTTATTCCTGAAATATCATTATAACTGAAACACAAACAAAATATGTATTTAAATATACATGTCTGAGTTTTTTCGTCCAATTTTTTTTTTAAACTTATCATTGATTGACCTTTCTTATACAAAAAAGTGGTGTTACATTGAGGTTCCTCTTTTGATTTATCTGACTGGCAAATTATTGAGAACCAGAGTAAAGAAGTGGAGATTGTAGAATAATAATAAAGAAGAGAACCAGAATAAAGAAGTGTAGAGATTGTAGAATAATAATAAAGAAGAGAACCAGAATAAAGAAGTGTAGAGATTGTAGAATAATAATAAAGAAGAGAACCAGAATAAAGAAGTGTAGAGATTGTAGAATAATAATAAAGAAGAGAACCAGAATAAAGAAGTGTAGAGATTGTAGAATAATAATAAAGAAGAGAACCAGAATAAAGAAGTGTAGAGATTGTAGAATAATAATAAAGAAGCATACCCTGTACATGTAGTAGTGGTGAATGTCAGGTCGAAGATGGATGGCTCGGGTGAAGTCTCTCAGTGCCAACTTCAACTGACAACACACAAAAATAAACAAGGTTCAAATGTATCAAACACAAATCAGTCACATAATGAGTATAATCCATCTCCAGGCTTGTGAAGGTGTTAAATGAAGCAGGTTTGATCCTTGATAGAAGCATTGCTAGACTACTACAAAATGTGTCAATCTCACACTTATGCCTTGCCCAGAATTTTGGGTAAAAAAGCAGACATCCTGTTGAAGAATGCATCCTTTCTTTAAAACACATGCATGCATGACAGTGGACAAAATGCATGACTCTGGAGCAATATGCATGAATCTGTGGCAATATACATGACTCTAGAGCAATATGCAGAACTCTGGAGCAATACATATGACTCTGGAGTAATTTGCATGACTTTGGAGCAATATGCATGACTCTGTGGGCAATATGTATGTCTGTGGCAATATGCATGACTCAGGGAAACATGCATGACTCTAGATCAATATGCATGACTCTGGAGCAACATGCATTACAATGGCCAATATGCATGACTCTGGAGCAATATGCATGACTCTGGAGCATCATGCATGACTCTATGGGCAATATGCATGACTGGAACAATATGCATGCCTCTGGGCAATATGCATGGCTCTGGAGCACCATGCATGACACTGGAGCATCATGTATGATTCTATAGGCAATATGCATGACACTGGAGCAAAATGCATGACTCTGTGGGCAATATGCATGACTCTGGACAATATGCATGAGTATGGGGCAATATGCATGAGTCTGTGTGCAATATGCATGACTAAGGGCAATATGAACAACTATAGAGCATCATGCATGACTCTGGAACAACATGCATGACAATGAGCAATGTGCATGACAATGAGCAATATGCATGACTCTGGAGAAATATACATTAGTTTGTGGGCAATATGCATGACTCTGGAGAAATATACATGAGTCTGTGTGCAATATGCAAGCATTACTCTGGAGCAATATGCACGAGTCTGGGGAAATATGCATGATTCTGGAGCAACATACATGAATGTGGGCAATATGAACAACTACAGAGCAATATGCGTGACTCTGGAGAAATATACATGAGTGTGTGGGCAATATGCATGACTTGGGAGCAATAAGCACAACTTGGGAGCAATATGCATGAATTTGGAGCAATATGCATGACTCTGGAGCAATATGCATGACTCTGGAGCAATATGCATGACTCTGTTGTTAATATGTATGACTGTGGAAACATGCAGGACCCTGTGGGCAATATGCATGAATGGAGCAATATGCACAACTCTGGAGCAATATGCATGATTCTGAAGTAATATGCATGAGTCTGTGAGCAATATGCATTACTCTGGAGCAATATGCATGACTCTGGAGTAATATACATGAGTTTGTGGGAAATATGCATGAATCTGGAGCAACATGCATGAATGTGGGCAATATGAACAACTACAGAGCATCATGCATGACTCTGGAGCAACATGCATGACAATGAGCAATATGCATGACAATGAGCAATATGCATGACTCTGGAAAAATATACATGAGTTTGTGGGCAATATGCATGACTTGGGATCAATAAGCACAGCTTTGGAGCAATATGTATGACTCTGGAGCAATAAGCACAACTTGGGAGCAATATGCATGACTCTGGAGCAATAAGCACAACTTGGGAGCAATATACATGACTCTGGAGCAATAAGCACAACTTGGGAGCAATATGCATAACTCTTGAGCAATAAGCACAACTTGGGAGCAATATGAATGACTCTGGAGCAATAAGCACAACTTGGGAGCAATATGCATGACTCTGGAGCAATATGCATGAATCTGGAGCAATATGCATGACTCTGGAGCAATATACATGACTCTGTGGGTAATATGTATGACTGTGGAAACATGCAGGACCCTGTGGGCAATATGCATGAATGGAGCAATACGCACAACTCTGGAGCAATATGCATGATTCTGAAGTAATATGCATGAGTCTGTGAGCAATATGCATTACTCTGGAGCAATATGCATGACTCTGGAGAAATATACATGAGTTTGTGGGAAATATGCATGAGTCTGGAGCAACATGCATGAATGTGGGCAATATGAACAACTACAGAGCATCATGCATGACTCTGGAGCAACATGCATGACAATGAGCAATATGCATGACAATGAGCAATATGCATGACTCTGGAGAAATATACATTAGTTTGTGGGCAATATGCATGAGTCTGGAGCAACATGCATGATTGTGGGCAATATGAACAACTACAGAGCATCATGCATGACTCTGGAGCAACATGCATGACAATGAGCAATATGCATGACAATGAGCAATATGCATGACTCTGGAGAAATATACATGAGTTTGTGGGCAATATGCATGACTTGCGATCAATAAGCACAGCTTGGGAGCAATATGCATGACTCTGGAGCAATATGCATGACTCTGTGGGTAATATGTATGACTGTGGAAACATGCAGGACCCTGTGGGCAATATGCATGAATGGAGCAATATGCACAGCTCTGGAGCAATATGCATGATTCTGAAGTAATGTGTATGACTCAGGTGATATGTATGACAGTGGCAATGTGTATGACTCAGGTGATATGTATGACAGTGGCAATGTGTATGACTCAGGTGATATGTATGACAGTGGCAATGTGTATGACTCAGGTGATATGTATGACAGTGGCAATGTGTATGACTCAGGTGATATGTATGACAGTGACAATGTGTATGACTCAGGTGATATGTATGACAGTGGCAATGTGTATGACTCAGGTGATATGTATGACAGTGGCAACGTGTATGACTCAGGTGATATGTATGACAGTGGCAATGTGTATGACTCAGGTGATATGTATGACAGTGGCAATGTGTATGACTTAGGTGATATGTATGACAGTGGCAATGTGTATGACTCAGGTGGTATGTATGACAGTGGCAATGTGTATGACTCAGGTGATATGTATGACAGTGGAAATGTGTATGACTCAGGTGATATGTATGACAGTGGCAATGTGTATGACTCAGGTGATATGTATGACAGTGGCAATGTGTATGACTCAGGTGATATGTATGACAGTGGCAATGTGTATAACTCAGGTGATATGTATGACAGTGGCAATGTGTATGACTCAGATGATATGTATGACAATGGCAATGTGTATGACTCAGGTGATATGTATGACATTGGCAATGTGTATGACTCAGGTGATATGTATGACAGTGGCAATGTGTATGACTCAGATGATATGTATGACAGAGGCAATGTGTATGACTCAGGTGATATGTATGACATTGGCAATGTGTATGACTCAGGTGATATGTATGACAGTGGCAATGTGTATGACTCAGGTGATATGTATGACAGTGGCAATGTGTATGACTCAGATGATATGTATGACAGTGGCAATGTGTATGACTCAGGTGATATGTATGACAGTGGCAATGTGTATGACTCAGATGATATGTATGACAGTGGCAATGTGTATGACTCAGGTGATATGTATGACAGTGGCAATGTGTATGACTCAGGAGCAACATGCATGACCCTGGAGCAATATGCATGACCCTGGAGCAATATACCAAAGACACTTCCTGTTAGGTGAAGCCTTCAAATATTTATGACAATGGGACAAGAAACACAATAACAGACTTACATAAAGATACTTGTTTGCACAATTTTGTTTGTTTTAGCCTATCAAAATTTATAAGTAACAGTATGTTCTTAATCAGGAATAAAATGTTAAAATGTTCTCAATTCTATGTTCTCAATTGCAGAATGAAATAAGATTTACAAAATAATTGCATATAAACTGAACAGCGCCATACCTCGTGTACTTTATGGTAGGCCTCTCCCCGACACACGTACGCTCTCACATAGGTGGGATCGACCTTGATGGCTGATGTAAATCTTTTTATAGCTCTGAAAAAACATAAGATTATAAAGCACTGCTTAGCTCCTCCTCACTTTGGTAGTCATGACTTAATCAGGTTGTGTGTTATACTAAGGTTTATAGTCCCTGCATTGGTTCAGGGTACAAAAGAGTTGGATGAAAAAATTATACTAAAAAGGGGGCTTCAGAAAAAAAAAATTCAAACCTGAAATAAAATTATAAAGCTGTTAAAGGGAATGTCAGCTTATTTTCAAACAAGCTTTATTACTGACTTGGAAAAGAGTGAAAGAATTAGCAACATCGGATGGCAAACACAGAAGATGTTATCAGCTAAGCACAGGATTTCAAAATTACAATTAAAATACATGATGATTAAAAATCTCTCAGGGAGAACATTCTATACAGAGCAGATGGGGTATTTTTTATTTTTCGATTTTATTTATTGATTTAATTGATTGATCTTCGCTTTCTTTTGTTGAAGGTTCTACTGAAATGAAAACGTGGAAGTCGCCATTCTGAAAACCTTCACATAGTAATAAATTACCATTTTCCAAGTTTTTCAGAACAATCAATAATAAAGCGAGTTTGAGAAAATGTCAACATTACCTTTATAAGTAATGAGACCTTTATAGATCTATTTGATTTATCTTTTCAATAAAAGTTCATGACTGCTAAACGATTTATACATATATATGACAACACACAATGTTATCTACAGGACACATACGATCATTTAATTATCTTTAAAAACTAGAAATGTGTCCATAGGACACGGATGCCCCCAGTATAAGTTACTAGAACTATGAATTCGCCAAAAAAATGATAAGGTTCAAGTGGGAGAAGCAGTGGTGAATGGATAAAATAATAGATATACAATGCAATTATATGTGTTCAAAGTCAGTATATGCAAAAATAAATTTGTATATGAAAAGTATTTACATATATAAGATAACTCACTGTGCCATCATATTTCAGAGCACTGTCATTATCACATTTGAGAAGGTGAACCAGTAAATGGTCAGAGAAATATGTAGGAAAACACTGGCAATTGGCTTATCATCCCGCTTTGTGTGGAAGGCTAGGTCTAATGTGGAGCCACTGATATAGGTAGGGCCCTGCACCAGTTGTATATATGAATTCAAAACATGGACCGTTTCAAAAGTTACTGAGCGGAAAAGGGGCCATAACTCCTTCAGAAATTGACCGATGTTGACCTAAATCAAACTTGGCCTGTATTTGATAATTACACAGCTACACACCAAATATTAATAACAAACATGGACCCTTTCAAAAGTTATTGAGCAGAAACCAATTTGTTGCAGAAAATCAAGTCGAAAAGGGGCCACAACTCCTGCATAAAATGAGCAACGTTGACCGAAATCGAACTTGACCTGTATTTTATAATTACACAGCTACACACCAAATATTAATTACAAACATGGACCCTTTCAAAATTACAAAGTGACACACCAAATATGAATTCAAAACATGGTACGTTTCAAAAGTTATTGCGCAGAAAAGGGGCCATAACTCCTTCAGAAATTGACCGATGTTGACCTAAATCGAACTTGGCCTGTATTTTATAATTACACAGCTACACACCAAATATTAATTACAAACATGGACCCTTTCAAAAGTTATTGAGCGGAAACCAATTTGTTGCAGAAAATTAAGTCGAAAAGGGGCCACAACTCCTGCATAAAATAAGCAATGTTGACCGAAATCGAACTTGACCTGTATTTTATAATTACACAGCTACACACCAAATATTAATAATAAAACATGGACCCTTTCAAAAGTTATTGAGCAGAAACCAATTTGTTGCAGAAAATCAAGTCGAAAAGGGGCCACAACTCCTGCATAAAATGAGCAACGTTGACCGAAATCGAACTTGACCTGTATTTTATAATTACACAGCTACACACCAAATATTAATTACAAACATGGACCCTTTCAAAAGTTATTGATCGGAAACCAATTTGTTGCAGAAAATGAAGTCGAAAAGGGGCCACAACTCCTTCAGAAAATGAGCAACGTTGACCGAAATCGAACTTGACCTGTATTTTATAATTACAAAGTGACACACCAAATATGAATTCTAAACATGGATCATTTTAAAAGTTATTGAGCGGAAACCAATTTGTCGGACGGACGGGACGCACGGATGGACAGGGGTAATACTTAATGCCCCTTTCGGCATTCTCGAATGCCGGGTGTATAAAAAAGTAATTAAACTGACCTGTGGTAGTTGTCATAGTGATTCATCATGATCAATCCCAGGTTCACATGTGCACATGCATTGTCCTTGTTTAACTTCAGCACACTCTCAAAGTCAGGAATGGCATCCTCGGGTCTGTAAAGTAAAAGTAGAGTTTGCAGTGTGGCCACTGGGCATAATCACTGGAGCAACAACAGACATGGAGGTACCTAGAATAAATCCCTAGCATACCTGTAGGCACACTCATATTAGGAGCTACTCAACATTATTTTCACTTAAAATGTGACTAAAATTAAATGATGAAATTTAAATAACTTACGTGCCCATAGCATTATATACAATATTGCTATGGCCAGAGTATGCTTTGGCCCTCCACCCAATAATTTGAAGAAAAAATGTAATGTTGTATGTTTTGGTGTAATTGAGCGTGGATACCTTTTTTTTTTCTGAAAAACTGTGTGAAAAAAAGCTTGGTCACCCATATCATTGTTTGGCTCACCGCCACCACCCCCAAATAACTGAAACATACTTTTTTTGATTGTCAAATATCTTTTTAAAAAAGTATGTTGCCCATGGCATTATATAGCATGTTGTCCATGGCATTATATAGTATGCCCCTGTGGAGATACAAGCTGATGTATAACTTACTTGCCCATGGCATTATATAGTATGTTGCCCATGGCTTTATACAGTATGTTTCCCATGTCATTGTATAGTATGTTGCCCATGGCATTATATAGTATGTTGTCCATGGTATTATATAGTATGCCCCTGTGGAGATACAAGCTGATGTATAACTTACTTGTCCATGCCATTATATAGTATGTTGCCCAAGGCATTATAAAGTATGTTGCCCATGGCATTATATAGCATGTTGTCCATGGCATTTTATAGTATGCTCCTGTGGAGATACAAGCTGATGTATAACTTACTTGCCCGTGGCATTATACAGTATGTTGTCCATGGCATTATACAGTATGTTTCCCATGTCATTATATAGTATGTTGCCCATGACATTATATAGTATGTTGTCCATGGCATTATATAGTATGCCCATGTGGAGATATGAGCTGATGTATAACTTACTTGTCCATGGCATTATACAGTATGTTGTCCATGGCATTATACAGTATGCCCCTGTGGAGATATGAGCTGATGTATAACTTACTTGCCCATGGCATTATACAGTATGCCCCTGTGGAGATACAAGCTGATGTATAACTTACTTGCCCATGGCATTATACAGTATGCCCCTGTGGAGATACGAGCTGATGTTTTCCTCAGTATCGTTGATCAGAAGTGATACACTGTAGTCATGCAGGGCTCGCTTTGGATGAGCTCTGTAAAATATGAATCTCACATATTATATATGAATCTCACATATTATTGTCACATAACTTACTGTGTGTGTAATAAAGCTATGACATAAATAACATAATACACTAGTGTAATAAATATGCAAATGAAGAACAAATCATCACTTGGTCATTTCTGTTCATCTCTATGTGCAATCAGAATTGCCTCGTCACTTCCATAACAATTAAAAATACCGCATTGTGGAAATAAACAAGATCGTTGTTTGGTGTTGTGCTGAAAAGATAAAAGCACCACAACATCATCGGTCCTCATCATACATGTTATCACCTGACAGTATATATAGATAAATGGAAGCTCACAGTCATGCCTATTTGATACTGAATTGAATAAACTTGGATACAATTTAAATGATCAATCGTTTAATAAATTAAATATTTAACAGGCACTAATATAACATCCTCTATTTATATAACCCTACATTTGGAACTTTACAATGAAAATGCTGACACCCAAAAAATGCATCAAAGAAAAGTTGATGTATCAGAATAAACTGCTACCAAAAATTTTGCTCGGTGAAATTTAATGTCTCACTTTCCATGAACAATTTAAAAACAGAAAATAAAATAAATGGAAAAACAGGAAAGTAGTGTGAAATGTAAGCACCAAAATTCTTACTTAATATAATGCAGTCAGTGATAAACAGAGTTCAATCTCAACACTTTAAATGCTCTCTCTAACGCACTTGACAAAACTCATGCAATCCAATTGGCTGACGTTCAAAAATGTGCGCCTATTAAATAGTGCATAACCCGTTGCAAATCTAGTTATGTGCCATTAAACCGTCAAAAATGTGACGTCATTTAGTTTTATTTAAAAGCGTTTGTGAGAAAACTGTCAAAAGCAATGAAATGCGTTAGAAAAGTGTTGACCAGTATTGAAATGTTGACTTTTGAAACAGTATATCAGTGATTTAACGGTCGTAAATTGTGTTTAACAGCTCCGCTAACGTGTCGACATTAAACAAAATTTGCGACCATTCAACGCTTCAATATACCGTCGCAAAATTAAAAATTTCAATTCCCTATAACACTGCATAACAATGCATATTTCATATCTTCTTTACACTGTGTGTAAACTGGTACACAAGTAAATTACATTTGTTGATAAACACATATTGCTAATAAAGGTCTTAATTAGTCTGGAAAAATACATCAACAAATTGTTTTACCCTTACGCTTTCATTTTCAAATATGTTAACTAAAAATATTTTGTATACTGACCTAGAGTTATTTATTTGTGTACTTCATCATTGTATAATAGGCACATATGCATTATATTTATAGAAACACATCACATTGGACAAATCTGGTATAACAGCTTCGGTGCGAAATATGAAAGTTTGGTTACCCTTAAAAATAATTTGCCTTGTGTATTACTTTTAATTTTTGCATGAAAGATTTTTAACAAAACATCTTAAAAATCCTTCAAAAAGTTAAAGTTTAAAACTTCAAAGTGAAATATTCAAAAACCTCCATACTTTCTGAGTATACATGCTCTGTGATAAAACGCCTCCCAAAGATTGGGATTCAGATGTATGGCTGCTGACAGATCCTCTACTGCTGGGCTCCACTGTCCCATGGCAGCATATGCCCGCCCACGTAACACACGAGCGGAGGCATTGAGCGGATCCACTCTCAGCAGGTCGGTGAAGTCATTGATGGCATTGTTCCAGCTCCTGAAGAAAAGTGTCCAGGTAACCAGATTGAGTTACAACAGAAATTTATCTAACTGTGACTATATTCTCTACATCCTCTCTACTGCAATTTGGGTTGGTGCAGGTTACATGGGTCTATAGTTGTTTTGGATATTTAATAAAATGATTTTGGGGTGGTGAATAGCCAGCGTCATGCAGATTTGTGTGAAAAGTAATAGATTTTTAATCATTTATAATTAGCAGATTCATGGGTGTCGCCATTTACACCAGAGGAACGGGCTTGGTCATATACATAGTATAGACACATAGAGAATAATCAACAGTATCAGTGTGATACGAAAAATATGTCACGAGAACACATTGTGATTCCGTTAAAAAACGAGTTCGAAGAATTAGTTTTTTAACCGAATTACAACGTATTCGAGTGACATATTTTTTGTATCACACCGACACTGTTGATTATTCTATTTATTATGTACCTAAGAGTGATTTTTTAAGGATATTTAAGACATATACTTGAAAGCAATAGCAATCTACAGTACCATTAAATACAAAAATGGTAAAAAAAGTAGTTCCGGCAAAGCGATATCGTCACCAGTGACGATATAGAAAAATGATATCGTCACTGGTGTGACGATATCACTTTTGTCTGATACTAAAAATATGCCACTGAGAAATCCTTATAAATCACTGATAGGTATATAATAAATGGAACTATTGCAGAAGCGTTTTTCATATCAGACCCTATCAGCACGCAGTTTGAGCTTGAGAGCTGATAAAAGTCTACTTAGAGTATATATATATATTCGGTGTAATATGAAAGCCTCTTTATAATGATGTTCAATTTATCAACTAGCTTCCCTTTGCTGTTATTAAGAGGGTACCATAAAAGTGGGATATTAAAATTAAGGTGTAAGGACAGATATTGCTTCTGGCAACACACGGGTATAACATGCATTTTTTTTTACAAAATAGAGATCAGTTCCCGTAACATGTACTTCGACATTCCAGAGGGTCCTTTCCAATAAGTAACGACAATATACCCTTTTAACCCTTAACAACCATAACCCTATTGCATAGTTATATTTGTTTCAGTACGCAGCTGCATATATATATAAATTACCAATCAATTCCATAGCAATAAACCATTACCGGAGGAAGGCCTAAGGGTAGTCCCAATTTATCAACAATGTGAAGTTCCTTGTGTCACTTTCTACAGTGATACAAACCAAAATATAAAATAAAAAATGTTTAGCCAAACATGAACCAGAACTAGCCTGAAGGTACATTACCCTAACACTGACTAAATACAAATAATCACTTACTTATTTTCGAAGTAGTACATGCCATGTTTGAGTATGGCATCTATCCGTGTTGGGGCTATCTTTGTGCAGGAGGAATAATCCTCTAGTGCCAACAGCATGTCTCCACGCATCTCGTAACACTCCCCACGAGCAAAGTATGCCTCATGGTCCCGCGGGTTCAACTTGATGGCTTGCGTGTAGTTCACGATTGCCATGGTTATGTCCTTCTGCTTCCTGTAGATCTCCGCCCTAAAAAATAGGTCATGTGATTAATGTAAAGGTCATAATTATGATCATGTGATCCGTAAATAGGTCATGATTGTGCTCAGGCAATTTTATTTCATTTTAATACCAATAATTTTACATAATTGTATGCCCGGGTTTGTGAGTAATCCTACAAAAAACAGTGACAGACAGATACTTTTTCTACTTTGCAAAGATGGGACAAAAATCAAAGAAACCAGCAGCAACTAGTTAGGAAGAAGATCAAACTCGCAACCCTGGCTTACAAAACAAAAGCTCTCACCACTGAGCTATTCTGGCCAACGTCTTTCACTTTATGCCTGTTACCCATTACCTTACACTCTGTCAGATAAGAAATTCAGATAGTTACATTAGTATTTGAAGAAACATTAGTATTGATCCTCTTTTCAACCTCCCCTTGCAGCCATGCCATACTTCTGCCAATCACTGTTTCTTACTACCACTAATTGTACAACTATTGTACGATGGTAATAGTACTATGGTACGAAGGAAATAGTACTATGGTACAATGGCAATTATAGTACTATTTTACAATGGCAGTCCTATGATGGCACGATGGCAATGGTATGATGGCACGATAGCGATGGTACGATGGCGATGGTACGATGGCGATGGTACAACGGCGATGGTACGACGGCGATGGTACGATGGCGATGGTACAATGGTCCAGTGTGTTGTCACCATCGTACCATTGCCATCATACCTTTGCCATCGTACCATCACGCATAGACTTGTTATGGTCCATCGTACCATCGCACATCGACTTGTAAACACAATAGTATGATAGTCCATCGTTCCATCGCGTTCACAAGTTGATGTGCGATGATATGATGGACCATCGTTCCATCGCGTTCACAAGTTGATGTGCGATGATACGATGGACCATCATACCATCGCAGTTACAAGTCGATGCGCAATGGTAAGATGGTACTATGGCGCTAATGCAATGGACTATCCTACCATCACCATCATACCATCGTGCACTGAACGTCGATACGTGATGGTACAATGGCCCTAACACCATAGTTTTCCATGCCAAGTCTGATTTGTCCTCTTGCAGTGGATATTTTTGTTTTTCACTATTTTGTGAGTGGCTGTCACGTTGACATCAAAACCATATGATACACACTTAAGCACATACAAACTTATCAGAACATCAGCTCATTCGATGTACATATCAGAACACTGAAATTTAATTTTCACACCAGCTCATTTGATCAGCAAATCAGCACATTTAACGAGCATGTCAGCATCAATCAGATCTGAATTTCAAGAATCCAGAAATTGAGCCTAAAAATGACTCTTTATATACAAGGAGATTTATTCTGCACAGTAATATACACTATCCTAGTTAGGGTTAATTTAAGCATTTTATGCCAAATTCATTCAAAATATACCGGTATATACCTGCCAAATTCATTCAAAATATACCGGTATATACCTGCCAAATTCATTCAAAATATACCGGTATATACCGGTATGGTGAATTCAAACTTTACACATGAACAACATATTTCAATGGATGTGACATTTTTATCATGAATTAAAACATTTTTTCTTTTAAATTTTAGATTCTTCAAGAAAAGGCCTTAATGCTGAATGATACATTCCAATATTCGGTACTGCCAAGCTATGTCTCCATCTTAATGCTGAATGATACATTTCAATATTCAGTCCGCCAGGCTAATGTCCCCATGTTAATGCTGAATGATACATTCCAATATTCGGTACTGCCAGGCTAATGTCCCCATCTGAATGATACACTCCAATATTCGGTACTGCCAGGCTAATGGCCCCATCTTAATGCTGAATGATACACTCCAATATTCAGTACTGCCAGGCTAATGTCCCCATGTTAATGCTGAATGATACATTCCAATATTCGGTACTGCCAGGCTAATGTCCCCATGTTAATGCTGAATGATACATTCCAATATTCGGTACTGCCAGGCTAATGTCCCCATCTGAATGATACACTCCAATATTCGGTACTGACAGGCTAATGGCCCCATCTTAATGCTGAATGATACACTCCAATATTCAGTACTACCAGGCTAATGTCCCCATCTTAATGCTGAATGATACATTCCATTATTCAGTACTGCCAGGCTAATGTCCCCATCTTAATGCTAAATGATACATTCCAATATTCGGTACTGCCAAGCTAATGTTTCCATCTTAATGCTGAATGATACATTCCAATATTCGATACTCCCAGGTTAATGTCGCCATCTTAATGCTGTATGATAATCTCCAATATTCGGTACTGCCAGGTTAATGTCCCCATATTAATGCTGAATGATAATCTCCAATATTCGGTACGGCCAGGCTAATGTCCCCATCTTAATGCTGAATGATACACTCCAACATTCGGTACTGCCAGGCTAATGTCCCCATATTAATGCTGAATGATACATTCCAATATTCGGTACTGCCAGGCTAATGTCCCCATCTGAATGATACACTCCAATATTCAGTACTGACAGGCTAATGTCCCCATCTTAATGCTGAATGATACACTCCAATATTCGGTACTGCCAGGCTAAAGTCCCCATCTCAATGCTGAATGATACATTCCAATATTCGGTACTGCCAAGCTAATGTCCCCACCATAATGCTGAATGATACACTCCAATATTCGGTACTGCCAAGCTAATGTCCCCATCATAATGCTGAATGATACACTCCAATATTCGGTACTGCCAGGCTAATGTCCCCATCATAATGCTGAATGATACACTCCAATATTCGGTACTGCCAGGCTAATGTCCCCACCATAATGCTGAATGATACACTCCAATATTCGGTACTGCCAGGCTAATGTCCCCATCATAATGCTGAATGATACACTCCAATATTCGGTACTGCCAGGCTAATGTCCCCATCTTAATGCTGAATGATACACTCCAATATTCGGTACTACCAGGCTAATGTTCCCATCTTAATGCTGAATGATAATCTCTAATAATCGGTACTGCCAAGCTAATGTCTCCATCTTAATGCTGAATGATACATTCCAATATTCGGTACTGCCAGGTTAATGTTCCCATCTGAATGATACACACCAATATTCGGTACTGCCAGGCTAATGCCCCATCTTAATGCTGAAAGATAATCTCCTATATTCGGTACTGCCAGGTTAATGTCCCCATCTGAATGATACACTCCAATATTCGGTACTGCCAAGCTAATGTCCCCATGTTAATGCTGAATGATACATTCCAATATTCGGTACTGCCAGGCTAAAGTCCCCATCTCAATGCTGAATGATACATTCCAATATTCGGTACTGCCAGGCTAATGTCCCCATCTTAATGCTGAATGATACACTCCAATATTCGGTACTACCAGGCTAATGTTCCCATCTTAATGCTGAATGATAATCTCTAATAATCGGTACTGCCAAGCTAATGTCTCCATCTTAATGCTGAATGATACATTCCAATATTCGGTACTGCCAGGTTAATGTTCCCATCTGAATGATACACACCAATATTCGGTACTGCCAGGCTAATGCCCCATCTTAATGCTGAATGATAATCTCCAATATTCGGTACTGCCAGGTTAATGTCCCCATCTGAATGATACATTCCAATATTCGGTACTGCCAAGCTAATGTCCCCATGTTAATGCTGAATGATACATTCCAATATTCGGTACTGCCAGGCTAAAGTCCCCATCTCAATGCTGAATGATACATTCCAATATTCGGTACTGCCAGGCTAATGTCCCCATCTTAATGCTGAATGATAATCTCCAATATCGGTACTGCCAGGCTAATGTTCCCATCATAATGCTGAATGATACACTCCAATATTCGGTACTGCCAGGTTAATGTCCCCATCTTAATGTTGAATGATACACTCCAATATTCGGTACTGCCAGGCTAATGTCCCCATCATAATGCTGAATGATGATCTCCAATATTCGGTACTGCCAGGCTAATGTCCCCATCTTAATGCTGAATGATACACTCCAATATTCGGTACTGCCAGGCTAATGTCCCCATCTTAAAGCTGAATGATAATCTCCTATATGCGGTACTGCCAGGCTAATGTCCCCATCATAATGTTGAATGATACACTCGAATATTCGGTACTGCCAGGCTAATGTCCCCATCATAATGTTGAATGATACACTCGAATATTCGGTACTGCCAGGCTAATGTCCCCATCATAATGCTGAATGATAACCCCCAATATGCGGTGCTGCCAGGCTAATGTCCCCATCATATTGCTGAATGATACACTGAAATATTTTCGGTACTGCCAGGCTAATGTCCCCATCATAATGCTGAATGATACACTACAATATTCGGTACTGACAGGCTAATGTCCCCATCATAATGCTGAATGATACACTCCAATATTCGGTACTGACAGGCTAATGTCCCCATCTGAATGATACATTTGAATATTTGGTACAGCCAGGCTAATGTCTTCATCTTAATGCTGAATGATACATTCCAATATTTGGTACTGCCAGGCTAATGTCCCCATCTTAATGCTGAATGATACACTCCAATATTCGGTACTGCCAGGCTAATGTCCCCATCATAATGTTGAATGATAATCTCCAATATTCGGTACTGCCAGGCTAATGTCCCCATCTTAATGCTGAATGATACACTCCAATATTCGGTACTGCCAGGCTAATGTCCCCATCTTAATGCTGAATGATAATCTCCAATATTCGGTACTGCCAGGCTAATGTCCCCATCTTAATGCTGAATGATACACTCCAGTATTCGGTACTGCCAGGCTAATGTCCCCAACATAATGTTGAATGATACACTCCAATATTCGGTACTGCCAGGCTAATGTCCCCATCATAATGCTGAATGATACACTCCAATATTCGGTACTGCCAGGCTAATGTCCCCACCATAATGCTGAATGATACACTCCAATATTCGGTACTGCCAGGCTAATGTCCCCATCTTAATGTTGAATGATACACTCCAATATTCGGTACTACCAGGCTAATGTCCCCATCATAATGCTGAATGATACACTCCAATATTTGGTACTGCCAGGCTAATGTCCCCATCTTAATGCTGAATGATACATTCCAATATTCGGTACTGCCAGGCTAATGTCCCCATCGGACAAGAAGTGAAGTACCTGACCTAAGGAAACACCAATGTAATCCAGTTCTTCGCTCCAATGAGGCTCTAACTTGTGATAGCCATATTTAGAGTCCACTACGCTCTACTGAGCCAAAGGCTGTGGCACACAATCATTCTTACCTAAGTTGGTGAAATATGAGATTTACATGTACTTAAGTAATAGAACAAAGAAGCTAAAAAAGAGGCTTATTTTGACACAAACAAGAGCAATTAACTCTGTGACAGATGCATGGATAAAATGTCTTCAAAGGTGCACATAGTACATCAGACTTTTCGTTGAGGTCCTAGAGTTCCGACTTATAGTTCACAAATAATATTCTAATATTTCTATTCTAAAGAGCATACGCATAAAGAACGAGCCTAAAAGCCTTTCCTTATTTACAAGGCAATCATTATGCTCATAGGAGCGTTCCTGGGTCACCAGGATTAATGTTACTTGGTGCTAATACCATATTATGATTGATATGACATTTTTTATCATGAAATAAAACTCTTTTTCTTTTAAATATAGGATACTTTTAGAAAAAAAACTCACAAGTTAACTTTTTTATCAACGGTCAGATGACAGACAACATGCTATGGTACACATTCGTTTGGCGTTTGTTGAATGGAAATATTAATGACAAATTCAGAAGGACTGGATAGCAATTTTTTAAAATAAGAAAAGTTTGTTAAAAGATAAATTGCCTCCAGTGAGGTCTGAACTCATGACCCCTGGTTTACAAGACCAGTGCTCTACCACTGAGCTATAGAGGCGATGTACACCAGGGCATCCATATCATTGTGAAGTCATCAATTTTAATATGATGTACCAGACAACTTCTTAACATCCAGGCGCGTATCCAGGCATATGCACCTACGCCAATGCGTACAATTCGTCAGCAAAAGTGAAAAAATAAAAGTTCAAAATGCCATATTAACACTGAAATATAGCTTGAGAACGCATCATTTGCCTCCTAATTTTCAAAATTTTCTTGGGGGAGGCCCCACAAACCACCACCAGCGGGAGGGGGAAACTCATATTTGGCGACATTTCAAAATGCTCCAGGTACGCCCCTGACATCAACCCCTGAGGATGTACCTGCCAACTTCTTACAACCCCTGAGGCGGATCCAAAGCTACAACTAGACAACTCCCATAATTTAGAGACAGTAAAAACATGAAAAAATATTATCGTGGCCCTTTTAAAACTTTAAAATCACCTTGAAAAAAACTGTTATTTGCTTTAAATGATCAATTTGTTTAAGAAAAACCTTCATAAATGTGAACTCAGGCAATTTCAGGAGGATTAATTTAAAGTTTGACCTTCTGACCCCTGTCTTACACTGTCCATACTCAGCTTTTGCAAACCTCATATATCACAATATGTGATACATCACAATATGTGACATGGGATAAAGCAAACCCTTTATTATCTGATAAGTAAGGTATTGATCTTTCAGATAAGTGTGTGTACAGTGGATCAAGAGAATATAGAGTAATAATAGACCCACTCCTCTTAATGCCCTGCCCCCACCCCTTAAAAACACTTGTTTTTCTTATAATTAAAAGACATACAGTGGCAGATCAAGGATTTCAGACTGATGGAGCATAACATTTTAAAAAATTTGCTGTATACAAACTCCGGAAATTATTGTTTAATGGCTCATTAACACTAAATCTGCCCCAGAGAGGGGGAAGGATACATAAAAATCTGGGAACCTGCCATACTCTAACTAACGAATAGACCACTATGCTCTTTAACGTGCGCCCAGTGTGGTTCAGGGGGCCCCAATTGGTTCCGGAGCAAAGAATAGGGCCACTGCAGATCCCGTTGGAGGAGAAGGCAGACGGGTAGAACACCTCCCCCACCCCACCCAATTCATGTTCTTGCTTGGAGGATTGACTCCTATACACAGGACACCCGGTTGGACCCCTACCCCCAAACCCCCACAAACACCTTTAAAACAACAACAGTAACAACAACAAAAACTAAATAAATAAAAAATAAATAAATAAAAAGTCTTTAAAGGGACACTGTCCGTAAGTAAGCAGATATTGAGCATAACCAAATAACTGGCTGACTTTTATTCAGTGAAATGTATACATGAAAACATGAGGATAGACCCTAAGAAGTATGTAGGAATACATTCGTGAGTTTGAAAAAAAAAAGTTTTAATTATTATATGTAAATAAAGTGGGACCCACAATATTTACCTTTTCTGCGATCACGTGACTTCCATTAGCGCATTAGGTTTTCACCACAGTATGTATTGCGAAATATGTATAGCCCACTTAGCTCAGACGGGAGCGTTGTCGACCACTTTACGCTCACGCACACTATTATTACGGAGAGGGTAATTTTAGTTTGGGCTGCGAGATCAAACGCACAAAGCGGATTTACTTTTTTTTGTACCGCGATTGTATTCCGTTAAACAATCTTGCTTTTAATTAGTAAATATTCAATAATGTTTAGTGTGTAACGTTTGCGAACAATTATTGTGTGTTTTATAAGCTAAAAGTTACGGACAGTGTCCCTTTAAAATTCAAAATTCAATACATTTTGATATTTTGTACTCAACCTCATCCCCTATACCTGAACTATTCACACACTGAGAAACGTGATACTGGAGGGGAAGGTCATTTAAAGACCTAAACTTGGCTCTATAAAAATTTACCCCCATAATTAAATATTGGCCACTGAAAAAGCATGCTAATAACGGCACATTACTAAGCCCAACAAAAAGAGGCCTGTATCCAAAGTCAGTTTTATTGGTTCTCGTATTTTCAGAGAAAGTGCTGCACTCATCAAATGCATGTTTGCCTAAAAGATTGTACCAGCGATTTTGGACTATACTAAATAATTGTGGTGCATGGAAAGTGCTTCGATATTTAGTGAGGAAATTTGGGCATCAAGAAAAGGCAACACAG
Source organism: Cyrtodaria siliqua (assembly GCA_037043455.1). NCBI lineage: Eukaryota > Metazoa > Mollusca > Bivalvia > Adapedonta > Hiatellidae > Cyrtodaria > Cyrtodaria siliqua. The sequence continues at coordinate 75,293 of JAWPHD010003507.1, read as the reverse complement.
CCTGTCATCGAAGAGAACTCGAGCATGCATGATTGTGTCCTTTGGCAATGGTTGACAAATCCTACAAAAAAACCTTACTGGGACATAAATGGAAATGAGAAAAACAATATGCCAGGTCTACAAGTAAAAACCTGTGTCCCATGTTTAATGAACCTGAAATCATTTCATATGTTATTTTAGAGCCTCTATTTTCACTGAGTCAAATATTTAAGGACCCATTTCCAGCCTGTTGTATTAAGTGGGGGAGAAAATGTGTACTATTAACTGTTGATTATATTGCACCAATAATGATATTTAAACCTATGGTAGAATCAGACCAAAAAGTGAAAACTCAAAGTCAAAATGATACTGGATAAATAAAATGATCAGATATATTGTGAAAAAACTATCTATGACACACTGACCCATTAATTCAAATTGTGACTGATGATATACTAGTCAAAAGTCCTAAAGTACCCACTTGAGAATATGTCAATAAAATTCTCATTGTATTGTGTATTTCACGCTGATGAACTGCAAAATAACAAGTTTAAATCGTCTGCTCTGGTTGCATGAACACATTTTTAAAGCGTTCAAGTCGATTTTTTGTTTTGTTTTGTTTTTCATCGAATTAGTGCAGCTTTTGATGTTCCTAATTCTAAAATCATGAGTAATAATGACTAATACACAACTGGGCACATAGGGTTTTGTTAAGTACTTTGAATTAGTGCACCTTTCAACATTCTTGATTCTAAAATATGCCATAAAATTATGTTGACACATTATGTTTTACTAGCATTACAGCTCAAATGTGTTTGGAAAAGAAATTTTTCAAAATGTTTAACGTTAATGCTAAATTACAGACTTGAATTTCAAACTATTCAGTTAAAAGGGAGGTTATTTAGGATTATCCATTTTTCATTTTATTACAGCCGGAACATCTGCAATAAATGTTTTTTTATATTATTTTCCACCAATTTTAAGAAGTTTATATCTTTAAGCGGACTTCGATTCATGTTTTGAACAGCATATTTCACGGTGTCATATGAAGGGTGAGTAAATCTCAAAAGATGTAACAATTTAAACAAAACATAAATATTTTACAAACTATTGGTCAAAACAAAAAACTTACCACAAGAATAAGCTAAAATATATTTAAAATAAGAAAATTAAGATACAAAAGTGAGTTATTAGGATTTTTTTTCAGTGAATATGCTTAGGTTGAATAAGTAAATGTACTCATTTGGATTTTTTTTATTTTAGGTTAATAAGAAAGAAACTAACCTGCATAATAACGGCAACAATTGCACAACAAAACTGTTTCAGGTGTTCAGGTCATATAATAATGTATATGTGCCGATTAAAAGTATAGATTTTTTCATGGATTTTTAAAATACCAGCTACTGCATTATATGCGTAAAAATGAATTATGAGTTAGTAACTCTTAATTCGACGCTCCAGTTTTGGGGTTTCGCCTGGATGGTTACAGCCGTTTATTTTGTACCTATAGAATTTGGATTCTCAAAATATTTAAGTTATATATGTACCTCGTCGTAAGTAGGTTTAGAAACGGTGTACACATGTTGTAAAATTGACTGTTGTTGGCGGGATAACTACTTTAAAGAATTGTTTGTGTATTTGCATATTACTAACTGTTAATAATATGCAAGTCTGTGTTAGAATAAGAAGAGAAAATGAAAACTGACAAGATTTGATTTAATTATATGCTAGCAGGTTTAAAATCAAAATGATGCTGGATAATGAGTAATAGATCTACATGCAGACGAGTAGCTGGGCTTACGCACCTACGCACGTGAGTACAATTATTTGTCAAGGTCCGAAAAAATAAAAATGGAAAAAAATGCGAAAAACGCAATAAAAACTGAGGGGAAGTGGGTGGGAGGGGTGAGTAATTATTGTATTAAAGTTCCGTATGCCGTACCTGATTTAATTTTGTCTTCTGATTTCAATGTGTATTCAAATAGCAGTCAAATTAAAGCTTAAAATTGCTATGAAAGATATGCCAAAACTCACCTTATAATGATCGTCTGGCAACAAAATTATACCTGGACCCCACTAGTGGAGGTGCATAACTCAAATTTGGACCCAGCTACGCGCCTGACATGGAGACCCATATTATAATGCTTGATAAAAACTTGTTTTTTACTGATTGCCATGTGTGATCAATAGAGATGAATGAAAGGATCATAATAACATAAATATACACAGGCCAGATACATAGATCTCAGCACAGACCTCATAAATACCAGGGGCGTAGCCAGCGATACGCACTTACGCACATGCGTAACATCGATTTGAAAAGTGAAAAAATAATTATGGCCAAAAATGGCATAAAAATCGAAGGCTAACTTAACTCCTGACATATGTTTTTTTCATTTTTAAAGAAATTATTTTACCCTAGAAGGCCGCCAAAATGTGACCATAAAACCCACCAGAGGCTGCCAAAGGATGTCTATATTTTAAAATTGTTCCTCCCGCACCTACCCCTACCTCGGCGCTACGCGGCAAGGGTTATGCCTTTGGCATTAAGGGTGCATACTTAAAGGGGTTGATGCACTATTTTCAAACACTATTTATTTAATAGGGCTCTGAAACACTTGAAAAAAGCTGAAAGAATTATCAAAATGCCATGATAGACAAAGGAGATATGACCTATTTACAATTTGCAAAGAACATAAATGGAGGCGGTCATCTTTGAACGATGACGTCATCGTGCCATTTTACCATATAAGGCATATTGAAAAAATACATTTTAAATCAAAGAAAATCACTGCAAATTGATTAAAAATAAATATATAGATGTAAAATGTATAAATTGTATGGCAATTTTTTCAAAAGGTCATAATATCTCCTTTGTTTTTCATGGCATTTTGACAATTCTTTCATTTTTTTTCAAGTTTTTCAGAGCCCTATTAAATAAATAGTGTTTGAAAATAGAGCATCAACCCCTTTAAGATTTTAGCCTGGCTACGCCTCTGAATACTGCGCTATCAGGGGCGTAGCATGACCTGTTTTTAACATTCTCCTAATTATGATGTGCGAATTAGCGTAAATTGGTAATTTTCCAATTTTACCCCACTCCCCCTCTGATTTTTTATAGCATTTTCCAACTTTTTAGGCTTTTTATTTTTCCAAGTTACTCCTCAGGAGTATTTAGGCTGAATGGTTAACGATGCTGCGTTGTAACCTTCGCCTCCCATTGCTACGGTTTCGAATCCCACTGGGAGCTCGACTTGTGAGGAAGAGTTGATTCTTACGGATGGCGATAGGCGTACAGTACTGATCAGTACTGGTTCTAACCAGGAAAATTGGGTGGTCTGCCTCACAGGCGACCGTATCATAGTGGGGACCCTACCCCCACCCACCCCACCCCCCTCTCAAATATGTTTTTTTTTTCTTGGCTATTTGTAGTGGAACTATCTTAATTTGACCACACAACATATATTGGTGGGGTGGGTGGGGGTAGGGTCCCCACTATGATAGGGTCGCCTGTGGTCTGCCTTTAGGTAGCTAGCTACCACAAAAACAACACGGTCAATATAACCTTAAATGTGTTGAAAATAACTACACCATACAAACAAAACAAACAAAAGCAATTCTACCCACTGGCTATATAGTACAACAGCCCACTTTATTATAATATGCAGTATACAGCTATGATATTTAAACTAATAGCCAATACACAATTTTACAAGGCATACAACTATTTGAGTGTTATCAGCTGGCTATATATCCCATATAAGAATACCCAGGTGTGTACTTGCCTCTATAGCTCAGTGGTAGAGCACTGGTCTCGTAAACCAGGGGTCGTGAGTTCAAACCTCACTGGAGGCACATGAAACTTTTTCCTAGCTAAAAAAATTAGGTTCTGTTAAACAAAAAAAAGACATTCAAGAAAATACAGATTTTGCGAGATTTAAATAGATTCATAACTTTCACATCTGGTCAACTTCCGGTAGGTCAAGATATTCAGTAGGTGAAAATAAAGGGGTTTACTCGGACTTTATCCTCAATCTCTATATGAAAAATGAAAATATTAGACCATCATTTAAATTAAATGTATCCTTATTGGTGTTTTAAAATCAAACAACACCAAAAGAAGATACATAGATGTACACAAAAAACAAAGCTTTTAATATACTTATCTCTACAAACTTGTTTTATAAAGGGCTAAAGTCAGTTGAGCACCAAGGATAAACACCGAGTTTACCCCCTACCAGAATGTGGAGGTGTTTTATTTTATTGATCACTGATTGGTCAAATTATTTTGATGATGTCATGTGAAAGTTATGAATTGCTTTTACATGTGCCTGGTTCTGTTTCATTGATATTGATAAGGGATATAAGATCTAATGACTTTTTTGGGTTGTGGTTATTAGTCAATTTTAACTTTATTAAGTTACCTAAATTCTGTTTATGTAACAGTTTATATTTTCACTTTAGTTTGCATGAAATTATAAAGAATGCAATACACTGATCATACACTGCTAAAAATAGCTCACTATAACATGTGGATATTTAGCCATTATATGAAAACCCATAACGTATCTGCCTCTATAGCTCAGTGGTAGAGCACTGGTCTTGTAAACCAGGGGTCGTGAGTTCAAACCTCACTGGAGGCAAACTTTTTTTTAAATTTTTATTGCTTTTTTTTCCCTGCAATTACCACGATTAGGCATCAGATATTATTCTAGCTTGGTAACTACAATATTTCCTAGTCATTGAGATTTTACATTTCTTAGCTGTTTGAATATTTTCTAGTCACAGCTGTACGATTTGAGTGAAATATTACGATTTTTCAGTTACCACTAATTTTTGAAAGAGTTGACTTCATTCGCTAGAATGTTCACCAAAGGAATGTTCACCAAAGGAATGTTCAATAAAGCCAAATATTTTGATTAAACTAAATGACTTATTTCACTAACTGTTGGGAATCAACTGTGACAATGAGGTATGACATTAATAAAGTTTTGCAGAGAATTTACAACAAAGTGAAATATTTCGATTAAAATTTTAGCAGAGATAGTTTTTGTGATATTTACATATTTATTACATGTTACATGGTTAATGTTTACTTGTCTGTTTGAGCTAGTTATTTGTGGTAGGAATCCAATAGGTAATCCCAGTCTATTTTTAGATATTATAATAGTGGTCAGTGGAACTATTTTCTGTAGTGTAGTTAAACAATAATTCAGCTTTGGCGTGAACCTTACTAAATCGGTTACTTTTTGCAATGACACTGGGAGAGGAGAACGAGGAGATATTATTGACGTCAGTATTGAGTTGAAAGACTGAGTTGATATGGCTTCCTATCGTAGCTGGTCATAGGCAACTATATTCTGAAGTGATGTATTGTTGTAATTCTATTGCGAATGATCGTTCCGTGAGTTGATGATGCTTTTCAAATGTACGCGTTTGTTGGACTACTTTGGTTTATGAAATTGTCAGTGTGGTATCTTTCCTAACACATTGCATGTACTATTCTGATGTTTGGTTGCAGTAACAAGTAACACACTCACGGTGATTAGAGATGGACGGGGGGAAGAGGGGTTGGGGTGGGGGGGGGAGTTGGTTGGTGCGGAGGGGGGGAATAATTTACTGAAAATTGATTCTATGTCATTGTTTTTATTTTTGTTTGGACACAATTATACTCCTGGTAAAATCCCTATATAACATACCCATTGTAGCATCTGTATGCAGTCCTGTTAAAATCCCCATATAGCAGACATGTAGCATCAATACTAGGGACTGCCTGGTAAAATCCCCATGTAACATACATGTAGCATCTATACTAGGGACTGCCTGGTAAAATCCCCATGTAACAGACATGTAGCATCAATACTAGGGACTGCCTGGTAAAATCCCCATGTAACAGACATGTAGCATCAATACTAGGGACTGCCTGGTAAAATCCCCATGTAACATACATGTAGCATCAATACTAGGGACTGCCTGGTAAAATCCCCATATAACAGACATGTAGCATCTATACTAGGGACAGCCTGGTAAAATCCCCATGTAACAGACATGTAGCATCTATACTAGGGACAGCCTGGTAAAATCCCCATATAACAGACATGTAGCATCAATACTAGGGACTGCCTGGTAAAATCCCCATATAACAGACATGTAGCATCAATACTAGGGACTGCCTGGTAAAATCCCCATGTAACATACATGTAGCATCTATACTAGGGACTGCCTGGTAAAATCCCCATATAACAGACATGTAGCATCAATACTAGGGACTGCCTGGTAAAATCCCCATGTAACAGACATGTAGCATCAATACTAGGGACTGCCTGGTAAAATCCCCATATAACAGACATGTAGCATCAATACTAGGGACTGCCTGGTAAAATCCCCATGTAACATATTAAAATGAGAATCATAGCTCAGATGACTTTATATTCTGTGCAGACAACTGATGTATGTTGAATCAAAAGGGTTAAACATCCCATAATTATGACAGACCATAGGCAGAGTTGTAGGAGAATTACTTTTCAATACTAGATTGTCTGGTAGACAACCTTTTTGATCTTTACCATGACAAAAAAAAAAAAAAAAAAATCTTTCCTAAATTGTTCCAGCTTACAATTGCTACGCTTTCACCAATGACTACTGCCAACGCAACTTAAACGTACATCAATTGGTTATGAGAAGATAAGAATTACTGATATTTTTTTTAATTTTCTCAGTATTTAATGAATTATAATGAGTATCTGAATCCGTTAAATCAGAATCAGCTTTAACATAATGAGATGTCGTCAGCTGGGTATAAGTAATAGATAGAGTCAGGTCTCAGTGAGCTGGTTCATTTAAATAAATTTTACTGAAACGAGATACGTAAAAGTATTGCCAAACAAGATAAATGATAACTGACAAAAGACAAATACAAACGGACACATTATGTTTAAGGCAAGTAAAAAAACAGGGCTTGTGACAAAAAAACTCAGGGCTAGTGAAAAAACAACCCAGGGCTAGTGGATTCTCAGGACCCACTAGCCCTGGGCTAGTCCCCTAAAAAATAATTCTTGGAGCACTGCATGTGTTGATATTTTCTTGAAACTTGAAAAGGTCAGTTCTAACATAAGGCATTGAAAGTTCAAAGGTCTTTGATATTTGGTGAGGAATGTTGTACTGGATAAGACTAAAGCAGCACCATGGTGAAAAGTTAAACAGTAGTTACTATATTCTCCTTTGCTTAGTGTGAGGAATTATAAAAATATAGCCTCCGTTTAACCACGTGTTTGTACTAAGTTATCAGAAAAATTGATGCCTCGAGCTAGACGGCTTGTATTTATCTTGGTGCACTAATACAAAAAGTTTTATTAGGTAACTCATAATTATAAGAATTGATGAACATAGAAATGTTTTGTCTCTGTTAACCGGTACGTATCTTACATTTCTCGCATTTGCTTGTTTTCTTACCTGACCATTTCTTTTTTTGAAAATTAATTTTGAAAACTGTGCGATAATTAGGTCAAATAAGGTAAATTAGATTTACATCAATCTGGTTTGCTGACCTATGACTAAGGTTCCAACATAATAGTAACATCTAGTCCACAGTAATCATACTTACATGGATAGCTAAGAATGTTTCAATATGAAAGTGACATACTCTATACTTGGAACTGTTTGCCCGGCATATGACTAGAATGTTTCAATATGAAAGTGACATCTTCTATACTTGGAACTGTTTGCCCGGCATATGACTAGAATGTTTCAATATGAAAGTGACATATTCTATACTTGGAACTGTTTGCCCGGCATATGACTAGAATGTTTCAACATGAAAGTGACATCTTCTATACTTGGAACTGTTTGCCCGGCATATGACAAGAATGTTTTAATACGAAAGTGACATCTTCTATACTTGGAACTGTTTGCCCGGCATATGACTAGAATGTTTCAATACGAAAGAACTGTTTGCCAGGCATATGACTAGAATGTTTCAATATGAAAGTGACATCTTCTATACTTGGAACTGTTTACCCGGCATATGACTAGAATGTTTCAATATGAAAGTGACATCTTCTATACTTGGAACTGTTTGCCCGGCATATGACTAGAATGTTTCAATATGAAAGTGACATCTTCTATACTTGGAACTGTTTGCCCGGCATATGACTAGAATGTTTCAATATGAAAGTGACATATTCTATACTTGGAACTGTTTGCCCGGCATATGACTAGAATGTTTCAATATGAAAGTGACATATTCTATACTTGGAACTGTTTGCCCGGCATATGACTAGAATGTTTCAATATGAAAATGACATCTTCTATACTTGGAACTGTTTGCCCGGCATATGACTAGAATGTTTCAATATGAAAGTGACATCTTCTATACTTGGAACTGTTTACCCGGCATATGACTAGAATGTTTCAATATGAAAGTGACATATTCTATACTTGGAACTGTTTGCCCGGCATATGACTAGAATGTTTCAATATGAAAGTGACATCTTCTATACTTGGAACTGTTTGCCCGGCATATGACTAGAATGTTTCAATATGAAAGTGACATCTTCTATACTTGGAACTGTTTGCCCGGCATATGACTAGAATGTTTCAACATGAAAGTGACATCTTCTATACTTGGAACTGTTTGCCCGGCATATGACTAGAATGTTTCAACATGAAAGTGACATATTCTATACTTGGAACTGTTTGCCCGGCATATGACTAGAATGTTTCAACATGAAAGTAACATATTCTATACTTGGAACTGTTTGCCCGGCATATGACTAGAATGTTTCAACATGAAAGTGACATCTTCTATACTTGGAACTGTTTGCCCGGCATATGACTAGAATGTTTCAACATGAAAGTGACATATTCTATACTTGGAACTGTTTGCCCGGCATATGACTAGAATGTTTCAACAAGAAAGTGACATATTCTATACTTGGAACAGTTTGCCCGGCATATGACTAGAATGTTTCAACATGAAAGTGACATATTCTATACTTGGAACTGTTTGCCCGGCATATGACTAGAATGTTTCAACATGAAAGTGACATCTTCTATACTTGGAACTGTTTGCCCGGCATATGACTAGAATGTTTCAACATGAAAGTGACATATTCTATACTTGGAACTGTTTGCTCGGCATATGACTAGAATGTTTCAACATGAAAGTGACATATTCTATACTTGGAACTGTTTGCCCGGCATATGACTAGAATGTTTCAACATGAAAGTGACATCTTCTATACTTGGAACTGTTTGCCCGGCATATGACTAGAATGTTTCAATATGAAAGTGACATCTTCTATACTTGGAACTGTTTACCCGGCATATGACTAGAATGTTTCAATATGAAAGTGACATCTTCTATACTTGGAACTGTTTGCCCGGCATATGACTAGAATGTTTCAATATGAAAGTGACATATTCTATACTTGGAACTGTTTGCCCGGCATATTACTAGAATGTTTCAATATGAAAGTGACATATTCTAGCTCCATAATACTAACATGGATCGGACCTGGATTGTTTCAATAAAAGCAATAACCTCACATTACGTGGTCCGAGTATTAACTTTCATACCCCATCCAACCCCTTCTCCAAGAAGCGAAAACATGGTTGGCTGGGGTAGACATAAAACCTAATTTCGGCTAAAAAGTTTGCATATTGTAAAATTAAACTATTAAATAGGTAATGTTCAACAGGTCATCACCTTTTTTCAGTAAAAAATGTTTTTAAACATGTTTTATCGTTGAAATATCTGTTATAAAATCCTGCTAATATCAGCTTTCCCATCGCTTAATGGAATTAAGGCGGGATCACGTAATGCATGTTTACAACAAACATACTTACCCTGGAGTGGTACTAAATGTTTCAATATAAAAGTAACATCTTGAAGGTCTCACTACACAGTTAGCTCCCTTGAAACTCACAGTAGGAGCTCCCTTGAAAAAAAGTAGTAGTACATTCTTCGGTTTTAAATATTTTTAATAATTGCTGACAGATATGTTTATTGTTGTTGCAGGTGAGATGAACAGTCTGAAATTGGATGTGCAGCTATTAGATGACACTGCCACCAAAATATGGAATTCTGGTCCAAACTCTGGAGTTAAAGCCCAAAATAGTGCATTGGAGGACACCACTCAAATGACTCCTGTTCGGAATGGCCCTGTAAACTTAGTGAGACCTTCTACACCAATGGCAATAATTCTGTTTACTTAACCTTAAAGCTAGCAGCATTACTGACAGGCACGAGAAGCAAAATTTTTGTTCTATGCATGTTCTATTCATTGAATGAACTGTGCCCAAGGCATCTTTGAAGTCTGGCATATGCATCTTTAAAGCAACAAGAGCTGTCGGAGAACAGCGCAGCTCGACTACTCGATTTTTCAGAGAATAATAAATTTATAGCTAGTATATACCATCAGAAAACAAGGCTACAACAATGTGGGGTGGGGTTGGGAGCACAACATAACTATGTGTAAGAATTGACCAAAACTACACAGAAATATGAAAAAAATAAAAAAATCAAAAAAAATCCGAGTTTTGAGTGGGGTGCGGGATGGGGGTGGGAGAGAGGTGGGGGTGGATGATGGTGGGAGTGGGGGTGGTGAGGGCAACATATATGTGTAAGAAGCTATGTAAGAATTCACCAAAACAACACAGAAATATGTAAAAAAAAAAAAAAAAAAATCCAGTTTGAGTGGGGATGGGGAGGGCAACATATATGTGTAAGAAGCTATATATAATTGACCAAAAAAAAATTAATTAGATTGCAGGGGGGGGGGGGGGGGGCAAGGCAAGATATATATGTGTAAGAATTGACAAAAAAAACACAGAAATATGTAAAAAACAACAACAGTTTCCAGTGTGTGTGTGTGTGTGTGTGTGTGTGTGTGTGTGTGTAGTGGGGAGGGGAGGGAGGGGGTTAGTGTGTGGTGTGTGGGAGGGGGTTAGAGGGGGCAACATATATGTGTAAGAAGCTATGTGTAATTACCAAAACAACACAGATATATGTAAAAAAAACAGTAAACATTAAATAAAAATATTCGTTTCGAGCGTGGGGGTGGGTGGGGTGGATGTTGGGGGAAGGGGGCAACACAGGTATGTGTAAGAATTGACCAAAAAAACACACAAATATGTAAAAAACAAACAAACAAAAAACTAGTTTCGATGGGGGGGGGGGGGGGGGGGGGGGGGGGGCATGGGGATGGGAGTGTGGGAGTGGGTGGGGGGGGGCGGAAGGGGCAACATGTGTAAGAATTGACTAAAACAACAAAGAAATATGTAAAAAAAAAAAATAGATTTTCAACTGGGGGTGGGGTGGGGGGAGCGGGGGGGGGGGGGGGGGGGGAGAGGCGGGAAGTGTGTTGGTGGTGGGGATGGGAGGGGGCAACATATATGTGTAAGAATTGACAAAAGCAACACAGAAATATGTAAAAAAAAAAAAAAGTTTCAAGTAGGGGTGGGGCAGGGGTGAGAGGCGGGAGTGGGTGGGGGGTGGGGGAGGGGGGCAACATATATGTATAAGAATTGACTAAAACAACAAAGAAATATGTCAAACAAGAGGTCAATGACCTTGAAGCTCTACTGATTGATTTTGATTTCAGGAAGTAGTGACTACAAACTTGATTTTTGAAAATCTATTTTTAGCCGTGGCGGCCATCTTGAATTTCCGGCCGACCTATATTTTGCTAGGATCAATTAGACATCAAGAGCAACATTTCTGTGAAGTTTCATGAAAATCCGTCAAGTACTTTCAGAGGAGTAGTCGCTACAAGTTTTCATTATATAACTCTATGTAAACAAAGATGGCCACTGGCAGCCATGTTTAACGTCGAATCAAAATAATGTTCAACTCGGTTAACTATCATGTCATGCTGATCATTTTAGAAAAAGTCCCATATCAATATCACTTAAAGTTTTCAAGAAGTCGTCGCTACAATCTTATTTTTAGCCGTGGCTGCCATCTTGATTTTCCGGCCGACCTGAAATTTTGCTAGGATCAATAAGACATCAAGAGCAACATTCCTGTGAAGTTTTATGAAAATCCGTAAAGTAGTTTCAGAGGAGTAGTCGCTACAAGTTTTACTATATAACTCTATGTAAACAAAGATGGCCACTGGCAGCCATGTTGAACGTCGAATCAAAACGATTTTCGACAAGGACCAACATCATGTCATGCTGATCATTTTAGAAAAAGTCCCATGTCAATATCACTTATAGTTTTCAAGAAGTAGTCGCTACAAACTTGTATTTTGAAAATCTATTTTTAGCCATGGCAGCCATCTTGAATTTCCGGCCGACCTGAAATTTTGCTAGGATCAATTAGACATCAAGAGCAACATTTCTGTGAAGTTTCATGAAAATCCGTCAAGTAGTTTCAGAGGAGTAGTCGCTACAAGTTTTCATTATATAACTCTATGTAAACAAAGATGGCCACTGGCAGCCATGTTTAATGTCGAATCAAAATAATGTTCGACTCGGATAACCATCATGTCATGCTGATCATTTTAGAAAAAGTCCCATATCAATATCACTTATAGTTTTCAAGAAGTAGTCGCTACAAACTTATTTTTTAAAAATCTATTTTTAACTGTGGCAGCCATCTTGAATTTCTGGCCGATCTGAAATTTTGCTAGGATCGATTAGACATTAAGAGCAACATTCCTGTAAAGTTTCATGAAAATCCGCCAAGTAGTTTCAGAGGAGTAGTCGCTACAAGTTTTTACTATATAACTCTATGTAAACAAAGATGGCCGCTGGAGCCACGTTTAACGTTGAATCAAAACGATTTTTGATAAGGACCAACATCATGTCATGCTGATCATTTAGAAAAAGTCCCATATCAATATCACTTATAGTTTTCAAGAAGTAGTCGCTACAAACTTGTATTTTGAAAATTTATTTTTAGCCGTGGCGGCCATCTTGAATTTCCGGCCAACCTGAAATTTTGCTAGGATCATTTAGACATCAAGAGCAACATTCCTGTGAAGTTTCATGAAAATCCGTCAAGTTGTTTCAGAGGAGTAGTCGCTACAAGTTTTCATTATATAACTCTATGTAAACAAAGATGGCCGCTGGCAGCCTTGTTTAACGTCAAATCAAAACGATTTTCGACAAGGACCAACATCAAGTCATGCTGATCATTTAGAAAACGTCCCATATCAATATCACTTATAGTTTTCAAGAAGTAGTCGCTACAAACTTGAATTTAAAAAATCTATTTTTAGCTTTGGCGGCCATCTTGGATTTCACATCAACATGAATTTTTGCTAGGATCAACTAGACTTCATGGGCAACATTTCTGTAAAGTTTAATGAATATCCATCCAGTAGTTTCAGAGGAGTAGTCGCTACAAATAAAAGTTAACGGACGGACGGACAGACGGACGGACAGACGGACGGACGACGGACGCCGCACCACGGCATAAGCTCTGCTGATCTCTGATCAGTAGAGCTAAAAAACAATTCAAGTGGGGGTGGGGGTGGGGGCAACATATATGTGTAAGAATTGACTAAAACAACACAGAAATATGTAAAAAATAAATAAAAATAAAGTGTGGAGGGGGTTGGGGGTGGTGGGGGGAGGAGGGAGCTCATGCCCCAATATGGGTGAAGTAATAAGATGCATAATGCTATAACAAATCCCAAACCAAAATTATAGATATATACATGCTTACATGCAAACCTAGATCTGCCTTTATTGCACATTTTATGGGCCATCACAATTTGGGTTCCATGGGAGCCCAGAATTTGAAGAAGACAAAATTACTTATCCAACCCTTTACAACATACTATAAGGAAACCAATTCCAAAATTGTGTTCAGCTAGGACAAGAAATGTAAGAGATATAGACTTGTAAACACAGCTTACACGCAAAATTTGATGTGAAACAGACATATTTTAAGGGCTATCAGAATTTGGGTTCAATGGGAGCCCAGGGGTTACAGGAACCAAAATTACTTAAGCAGCCCTTACGATAATGCTAAAAGGAAGCTAATGGCCAAATCTGGTTGTGCTAGGGTAAGAATTGTAAGAGATATATACTTGTAAACACAGCTTACACGCAAAATTTGATGTGAAATGGGACACATTTTATAGACTATCATAATTTGGGTTCCATGGGAGCCCATGGGTTACAGGAACCAAAATTGCTTATACAGCCCTTAAGATAATGCTATAAGAAAGCCCATGAACAAATTTGGTTGTGCTAGGATAAGAAATGTAAGAGATATAGACTTGTAAACACAGCTTACATGCAAACCTTGATGTGGGACGCCGACGCTGACACCAATGCCGACGCTGACGCCGGGGTGATTACATAAGCTCTCTTATTCTTCGAATAGTCGAGCTAAAAAGTATTACACAACCAATTTTAATGAGAGTTCTTTCATAGTAAAGTAACATATTTATGATCAGTGGTGACCCCCGTGTAGTCTATCATTATGACACTTACATGGATCTGTATGCCCCAGAGTGTGACTTGGAATGTTTCAGTATAAATTGTAGATCCTCTAGTGCCTCCTTCTTCCTGTCTTGTAACACATATAGTAGATGTCTGTGCCAGTATGCATCTAGGAGGATAGGCTCCATCTGTATGGCCCTGGAATAGAGGTGTGAATAAATTGTTATATCAGTATGCATGCTCCATCTGTGTGGCCCTGGAAAAGAGGTGTGAATAAATTGTTATATCAGTTTGCATGCTTCATCTGTGTGGCCTTGGAATAGAGGTGTGAACAAATTGTTACATCAGTATGCATGCTCCATCTATATGGCCTGGGAATAGAGGTGCGAACAAATCTTTATCTTTGCATGCTCCATCTGTATGGCCCTGGAATAGAGGTGTGAATAAATTGTTATATCAGTATGCATGCTCCATCTGTATGGCCCTGGAATAGAGGTGTGAATAAACTGTTATATCAGTATGCATGCTCCATCTGTAGGGCCCTGGAATAGAGGTGTGAATATATTGTTAGATCAGTATGCATGCTCCACCTGTATGGCCCTGGAATAGAGGTGTGAATATATTGTTATATCAGCATGCATGCTGGAACAGAGGTGTGAATAAATTGTTATATCAGTATGCATGCTCACATCTGTATGGCCCTGGAATAGAGGTGTGAATAAATTGTTATATCAGTTTGCATGCTCCATCTGAGGTGTGAATAAATCGTTATATCAGTATGCATGCCCTGAAATAGAAGTGTGAATAAATTGTTATACAGTCGATTTCGGTTATTGGCATAGCCCATTTGTCAAGAAAATATATGCGATTAACCGGAGTATTCGAATAACCGAAACTGAACATTTTGTACATGTCGCGGTGCACGTTTCTACTTTCGTTTTACTGTTCTGTTAATACTTACATAGAAACTCCATAAAAGCGAGTTCATTCTATGTAAGATGTTTGATAGCGAGCACAGCTAGCGAGAAGTGCCGAAGGCACTTCGAGCGCAAGCGAACTTTACGGCAACGGGAGTAAAAAAAAGAAAAAGAAAAAAAAAAAAGAAGAAGATAATTGCTAATCTATGTGTCTCGATTTTGATGGTAAATCGTCGTTGTCACGTTTTAAGCATTTCTAACGCAGATACCGGCTACCACTATAGGAAAATTAGTTTCGAAATTCTGATTTGTTTTCTTAAAAAACTGTTTTCTGTGCAACGTTTCCGTTATGACTGGTTAGAGTAGTTTCAAAAATAATTTGAAAGTCTCTCCGACTCCTTCACAAAGTCCTATAGAATATGTGCAGCTGAATATTTGAAGAGTTCAAATGCGAAGCTAAGGCTTCATAGAAAATATGTGGTTTCCGTGGGAAATTTCAAAATGACAACAAATGCAGGAATATGCTGAACATGTCAACAATTGCAGAGCGCACAATGATTAAACAACACTAGCAGCATATGTGAGTTATTCATTTAGTATGGTTTTTTATTTGTAAACACTCGGTATGAAGGTTAAATTGTCTTGGCCGGAAACTTTCCACATTATGCAAATTAGCGCGTGACGGTGTTTATTGACATTATTTGCAGACGACTAGTTATGACTCACAGATACCGGTTTAAAAAAAGAAAAGAAAAAAGTCTTATATTCTATTAAATACTGTTTTAATAGAATATAAGACTTTTTTTTTTTAAACCGGTATCTGTGTGATGACTCAGGTAATTTCTGGAAGACTCGGATTGCTTTTACTTTGTACTAACACTTTTGTGAGTTGATGTTGTCGTTGAACTAGTTTAAATGATTAATTATGGACAAATCGATTATAATTGCTTTCACTTCGTACGATTCTACGAACTTGGTTTATGTTGATTAATTATTTATGGACAAACCACCCTCGCCGCGAACGGAAAGCGTTTCTTCAGACTACCCCCTAGAACAATTTACAACCCCCCGCCACCCCCCCCCCCCCCCCCCCACACCCACACCCCACCCTGAAAAAACTGAGGAGGTTTCCTCAGAGAGACCTCCTCTTCCTGGAAATTCTCAGACTACAAGCCACCCCACCACTCCCCAGCCAGCATGGCCATATCGGATAGATTTCAGTAATTGGTCGGAATGTCGGCCCGATGTCTATCCGTTATCTGTCATAGACATCGGGCTGTTATGCAGACTGCCTCTCTGTTACCGATATATATCCAATACCAGTAACAGAGCGGCAAGGCCTGATGTCTATCTGTTATCTGTATAATATAGGAAACATATCGATCCAACATCGGTCCGATATAGGCTTGCTGACTGGGTTTGTGTGTTCTTTTTATGATTTGCTGAAAAGATATTGATCAGATGTCGGCTAAATGTTGAATATGCCGACATAGAGCCGATTAATTCAATATTTTCCAATTTTTGAATTTTTTGTTTGTATGGCATGCTAAATTGATTGTTCAATGCATTAAAGAGGATGTTGCACTATTCTGAAACTAGTTTCATCAAGGGCTTTAAAAAACGTGGAAAAACTGAAAAAAATATCAAAATATCTTAAAAAATATATGAGATATGACCTTTTGAAAATGTGCTAAAAGACTCCAATGGAGGCAGCCATCTTCATCACGCCTTTTTCCATGTATGGAATGTATGGAAAATAGATAATAAATAGTGTTTAAAGCAAATAAATATATTAAATTATAAATAAACAGTAAATATTTATTATACTGTAAATGCTTGTTTTACGATTTACATGAATTTGCAGTGATATTCTTTGTTTTAAATGATATTTAGCAAAAGGCGTGATGTCGTCATCAATCCAAGATGGCTGCCTCCGTTTGAGAATATTTGCAAGTTTTTAAAAGATCGAATCTCCTGTATTTGTTATGATATTTTGATAATTCCTTTAGCTTTTTCCATTGTTTCTAACGCCCTTTTAAATGAGTCTAGGTCCAGAATAGTGCAACAACTCCTTTAATCTGAATGAATATAGCACATTTCTTCTGATGTCTATTATTATATCTTGGGCCAACATCAGGCCGACATAGTTTGTATCAGTTTTTACCATATATCAGGCCGCTGTCGGTCCGATATAACACACCATAAATGGCGGTAATGACATGTCATTTTGAATGTTGTATATTTGTTGTTAATGTGAACAGATATTCATCGCAAATGTAATTTTTTACATTGCAAAATGATGCTAACTACATTCACAAGAGTTTTATTTATTGCTAATGAATATTTTTCCAGTCAAGCTAATTGAGATAAGCACCTACAAAAAGATATATATAAGGTAGTCAGTATTCATTAAATTGATTTGATAAAAAAAATTGGACGGAGTTAAACGCCCGATAACCTTGTATGTTGCGAAACATACATGTATTTTGGATTGGTAATCCGATGCTCTAGCTACATACTGTGCTAGCTGGATGGTGACAATAGAACAAATTCGATGTTTATCAGTCATAATGGGCCCACTTCGGTCGAAACTATATCGGATACATATTGGATAGATAACTAACCGATATTGGACTGAAGATGGATAGTAAACTAAAAGGTTGTCTGACCGATGATGGATAGTAAACTAAAACGATATTTAACCGATATTGGACCGATGTGTAGCCGACAGGACCGTCGATCTGCCGTTATTGCGTCCGGTAACCGGACGCATTCCCCCTCCAAAAAGTATGTTTTCCCCCCCATTTCATACTCAAAATTCCCCCCTGAAACCAAAAAAAACAATAAAAAAAAACTTCTGGTACGTAAAATATTGAGTACGAACTGTATTTAATACAAATAAAACATGTAGACTATTTAAAACAATGATTATAATCAAAAGTATGGCCACAAAATAATTCCCCCTTTCCTGTAAAAGCACGCTAAACTTCCCCCACCCAAGGGTATGTGTCGCAGTCCCCCAAAACAGATCGACGGCCCTGCGCCGATCTCAGGCAGATATCGTTTGCGATACTGGTCCTATAAAAAAAAATATGGGGCCGATGAAGGCTAGATATAGGATTGCTGGCTGGGTCCTCACCCCCTAGATTTGTTCATTTAAAAATACCTCCCCCCACACACTCACACACACACCGACCGACCTACAAAACACACACACACGTGTGTGTAACACAGTGTGGTATTCCAGTGTGGCAGCACTATAGACTGTAGATAGATACATTACACTAAACACAATCATAAGTCCAGATTCTATTGTGCCCATACAGGTGGGTGTCCTATCGTTTAAAATATGGTGGATGGTCTGGTTCTCATTTATTTGACTCAGATAGTGATTTGTAAGTCATATCTGTGGTATGGTAAAAATGACCTCATTATAGAATTTAAAAACCGGAATTGTTTGTATTTGTTTTATGACTTAATTATGGACCAGTGGTACGATTCACCGGAACACAACAGACCAGAACAGAGATGAAACACCAGGATGTACTGGAACTGCTTCTTCAGTGAAAAGCAAAAATGAGATTTACACTACAGAAGGGCTGCATCACACTGAACATCTTCAAGAAAAGAGTCATCTATCCTTTGTTTATATTTAAATGGTTGTCTGTGACTGATAGTTGCATTATTCTGTTAGGCATTTACAACCAGCATTGGATGGTGACACTAGCATCTTTTAGGAGTGGCCCATTGGGTCAGTCACACACTCATTGGATTTCTTCAAACCCATACACTGAAGTGAATGCAACTTGCCATCTTGTACAGACGGTTCTTATTCAAGGTAAGATCAGGACAGATGGACTGTGGTGTTAAAATTAAAACAATTATCCCTATCTCTCATCTATTTGTGAATCATATTTAGTGTTATCGGCTAAATACACAGGTCACAGTTTGCATATATTTAATAATAAATAATAACATAGAAAATATCAACATTTCTAGCAAAAAGAAAAAAAACGTAAAAAAGGAATTGGAACAATGTATGTATATGTATAAAGTTAACAATCTTTCAGTTTAGTTATATCACGACAGTGTATACTTGAAGCAGTGAGGTAAATGCTGAATTTGGCAGTTTAGTTTCTTTCAAGCTAGTCTAAA
The DNA here is from genome assembly GCA_037043455.1 of Cyrtodaria siliqua. NCBI lineage: Eukaryota > Metazoa > Mollusca > Bivalvia > Adapedonta > Hiatellidae > Cyrtodaria > Cyrtodaria siliqua. The sequence goes on along the minus strand of JAWPHD010003507.1, from coordinate 55,842 downwards.
ACGTTTTTATCTAAATATACTGAGTTGCAAAAGAAAGTGTATACAGCTCAGTTGTGAAAGAAAGTGTGCAATGAGGTTTTTTTTAATGATTTATTCATTCTTCTTATTATTATTGACGCCCCCAGGAGGATTGAAGGGGTACATCTTCCTTTGTTCCCTGAAAATATGAGTCAGTGTTCCCTTGTTCCCCACAACTATTTTGCTTTGTTCCATAACATTATTTGTCCTGTCCAATGTTCCCCTGTTCTCTAAAAGTATTTTTAATGTTTAAAAGATTTGCTAATGTTCCCCAAAATTCATTCTGGCCTACAGTACACTGTCGTCACAAAAATATTGTTTGAAATGTTAACTTTTTGTGATTTTTTTTTTAATATTAAAACTAGATGTTAGAATTTTATTTCCTGTAAAGTCATGTTCCATTGTTCCCTAACCTAAAAATATGTGTCGATGTTCTCTTTTCCACTGAAAATAACAGCCATTGTTAACAGCCATTGTTCCCTTGTTCACCAAATACAAATGGCCATTTTCCCCAAACCCCCTGAAAGGACCTCATTATTGTGTTGCTTTCAATTGTATTGTTCTTTCATTGAGTTTTATCAGTTTAAATATTACTTTCACATTTTCTGTGCTCGCCTCAAGGTTTTACCTTAGTTCATATTAGGATTAATATTGTGCATATCCGTTTTGTGTTTACTGTTATTTGATAGATTTTACGCAATATTTATGCATATTTGTTTTCTTTCAACCTGCGTCGCTTTGCTATGGTTTGTCGTGTGAATTACACAGCCATGATAATAACACAAAAGCTTATTTTATTTTTAATTTATGAAGTAAACTCTATGAGCTACTCAATGTCATATGCATCTCTGCCGACACTATCAAACTGAGAGCAGTAAATAATTAACAACACATTGCTTTACATTGCGTACAAACTTATTATTAAATCGTGTATGCTAATTGGTGAGCGATCGTCTTGGCGTGGAAGCTTTACCGAAACCGCACAAAATGGCAAACTCTCTCGGCAAGCCAATTAGCACCTTTTGTCAATCAATTTGCCTCGGGCTTATCTCTGTGACCACGTCAATCAATTAACAGTTGCAAAATACAGGTAACTTTGACTTTCAGTATGCAATTAGCCAGATATTTGTTATGCAATTATCCGGAATGTGACAAAAACCTATGCGATTATACGGGGTTTTTTACGTGCAAAAGAATACGAATGGTTTTGTGTTTCAAAACTTTATGCAATTAACCGAAATATGCAATTAACCGATATGCGATTAAACGGAATCGACTGTATCAGTATGCATGCTCCATCTGCATGGCCCTGGAATAGATGTGTGAATATATTATAATGCTGATATGCATCTAGGAGGATGGGCTACATCTGTATGGCCCTGGAATAGAGGTGTGAATATATTATAATGCCGATATGCATCTTGGAGGATGGGCTCCATCTGTATGGCCCTGGAATAGAGGTGTGAATATATTATAATGCCGGTATGCATCTAGGAGGATGGGCTCCATCTGTATGGCCCTGGAATAGAGGTGTAAATATATTATAATGCCATTATGCATCTAGGAGGATGGGCTCCATCTGTATGGCCCTGGAATAGAGGTGTGAATATATTATAATGCCGATATGCATCTAGGAGGATGGGCTCCATCTATATGGCCCTGGAATAGAGGTATGAATATTGTATAATGACCTCAAAGTAATAATTATGACATCATAAACATATAAAAATATAATTATTAAACAAATTAAATGTGAAGGATGTCAAATTTTTAATATAAAGATAATCTAATTGAAATAACTTGTTTGTGGATCCCACTAAATGTGACTTTCTAGATTGTATGTAACTTTTTGTTGAATGGCAATTCATTTGGACTTTTAAACTTTGAAACAGCTTAATGAGAAACTGACATAATGCCAATTAATATCGAATGAAAACATATGAAGATTGGCATGTTCTAGATTATTTTTCCCTGGAAATGTGTAAGTACCCATACTGTAATTGTTGTAATTGAGTTAAAGTTTATTTGAAAATGAGTGGATAGATATTAAATGTACAGCAGTAAATGTCCTTAATGCAAGTTAAAAATGTGATAAATTTACTGGTAATTATTCTTTAAAAACTTTTCAGTAAATTATTTAGGTTATTTGGAGCCAATCCGATAGAGGAGGAGGAGGGAGAGGTTAAAGAGGACACTAGGATAACCCAACCTACTCTAACGAAAATGACTCGTTCAACAGACAAAGCAGTGAGAGTGACTAGGATGCAAGGAAACACCTACTAGTGCTGAGCTACTAGTGCTGGCTCAGACCAGGATGCACCAGAGCTAGATGATCGATACATGTGAAATAAATCAAGCCAGAGATTACTATTTCTCTCCCTTTCTGAACTTTTAACAATGTCTTCTTTAAAACAAGAGAAATCAGCCGTAGAACAGATGACTTATGAGTGGCACATTTACACAAGTATTTAATGTTGTTCAACAGACATCAACTTAATGAATATGGTCCCGTTTATTTAAGGCACTACATCGTTCTAAGTGTCTGACTTAAAAATAAAAATAATGATAACTTCTATCTAAAGAATATAATGAATGAGCCTAAAAGTGACCTTTTATTTACAAAGCAATTCATTTTGCACAGTAATATGTGCTATCCTAGGTTACGCACCAGGTGTGGTTTAAGCATTTTGTGCCCAATTCTGTTCAAAATCTTCTGAATTCAAATTTCAGACCAGTAAACATGGTGCTGATACCATAGTTTGATTTATATGACATTCTTATCATGAACTGGAACATTTTAAATTTTTAGATTCTTCTTAAAAAGTCAGATATACCCTATTTAAAGTACTTCTGCCTAAATTGGTCCGATGTACCCCCTTTAAAGTACTTCTGCCTAAATTGGTCTTATATACCCCCTTTAAAGTACTTCTGCCTAAATTGGTCAGATATACCCCCTTTAAAATACTTCTGCCTAAATTGGTCAGATATACCCCCTTTAAAGTACTTCTGCCTAAATTGGTCCGATGTATCCCCTTTAAAGTACTTCTGCCTAAATTGGTCAGATATACCCCCTTTAAAGTACTTCTGCCTAAATTGGTCAGATATACCCCCTTTAAAGTACTTCTGCCTAAATTGGTCAGATATACCCCCTTTAAAGTACTTCTGCCTAAATTGGTCAGATATACCCCCTTTAAAGTACTTCTGCTAAAACTTGGTCAGAAGTATATCCTTTAAAGTACTTCTGCCTAAATTGGTCAGATATACCCCCTTTAAAGTACTTCTGCCTAAATTGGTCAGATATACCCCCTTTAAAGTACTTCTGCCTAAATTGGTCAGATATACCCCCTTTAAAGTACTTCTGCCTAAATTGGTCAGATATACCCCCTTTAAAGTACTTCTGCCTAAATTGGTCAGATATACCCCCTTTAAAGTACTTCTGCCTAAATTGGTCAGATATACCCCCTTTAAAGTACTTCTGCCTATATTGGTCAGATATACCCCCTTTAAAGTACTTCTGCCTATATTGGTCAGATATACCCCCTTTAAAGTTCTGCCTAAATTGGTCAGATATACCCCCTTTAAAGTACTTCTGCTAAAACTTGGTCAGAAGTATATCCTTTAAAGTAAATCTGCATAAACTGAAGAGAAACAGGCAGTACAATTATGAAATTATGAGTTTTATATGAAACAGTAGTAACTATGGATACCTACCTAACCAAATCTTCTTCTGCAGCCTTCAGATATCCAATCTGAAAACAGAAATGCACACAGCAAATTTAACATTTCATTACAAAGTCCCCTCAGACACAAAGTTTCATTACATTGTCCCCTCAGACAAGATGTTTCATTACAATATCCCCTCAGACACAAAGTTTCATTACAATGTCCCCTCAGACACAAAGTTTCATTACAATGGCCCTTCAGACACAAAGATTCATTACAATGTCCCCTCAGACACAAATATTCATTACAATGACCACTCAGACACAAAGTTTCATTACAATGTCCCCTCAGACACAAAGTTTCATTACAATGACTCCTCAGACACAAAGTTTCATTACAATGTCCCCTCAGACACAAAGTTTCATTATAATATACCCTCAGACACAAAGTTTCATTAACATGTCAAAGTTTAATTAAAAATGTCAAAGTTTTATTACAATATCAAGGTTTCATTACAATGTCCCCTCAGAAACAAAGTTTCATTACAATGTCAAAGTTTCATTACAATGTCAAAGTTTCATTACAATGTCAAAATGTCATTACAATGTCAAGGTTTCATTACAATATCCCCTCAGACACAAAGTTTCATTATAATATCCCCTCAGACACAAAGTTACATTACAATATCCCCTCAGACACAAAGTTTCATTATAATATCCCCTCAGACACAAAGTTTCATTACAATTTCCCCTCAGACACAAAGTTTCATTACAATATCCCCTCAGACACAAAGTTTCATTAAAATGTCCCCTCAGACACAAAGATTCATTAAAATGTCCCCTCAGACACAAAGTTTCATTATAATATCCCCTCAGACACAAAGTTTCATTACAATTTCCCCTCAGACACAAAGTTTCATTACAATATCCCCTCAGACACAAAGTTTCATTACAATGTCCCCTCAGACACAAAGTTTCATTACAATGTCACCTCAGACACAAAGTTTCATTACAATGACCCCTCAGACACAAAGTTTCATTACAATGTCCCCTCAGACACAAAGTTTCATTATAATATACCCTCAGACACAAAGTTTCATTAACATGTCAAAGTTTAATTAAAAATGTCAAAGTTTTATTACAATATCAAGGTTTCATTACAATGTCCCCTCAGAAACAAAGTTTCATTACAATGTCAAAGTTTCATTACAATGTCAAAGTTTCATTACAATGTCAAAATGTCATTACAATGTCAAGGTTTCATTACAATATCCCCTCAGACACAAAGTTTCATTATAATATCCCCTCAGACACAAAGTTTCATTACAATTTCCCCTCAGACACAAAGTTTCATTACAATATCCCCTCAGACACAAAGTTTCATTAAAATGTCCCCTCAGACACAAAGATTCATTACAATATCCCCTTAGACACAAAGTTTCATTATAATATCCCCTCAGACACAAAGTTTCATTACAATTTCCCCTCAGACACAAAGTTTCATTACAATATCCCCTCAGACACAAAGTTTCATTACAATGTCCCCTCAGACACAAAGTTTCATTACAATGTCACCTCAGACAAAATTTAATTACAATGTCAAAGTTTCATTACACTGTCAAAGTTTCATTACAATGTCCCCTCAGACACAAAGTTTCATTACAATGTTGATTCAGACACAAAGTTTCATTACAATGACCCTTCAGACACAAAGTTACATTACAATATCCCCTCAGACACAAAGTTTCATTACAATGTCCCATCAGACACAAAGTTTCATTACAATGTTCCCTCAAACACAAAGTTTCATTACAATGTCCCCTCAGACACAAAGTTTCACTACAATGTCCCCTCAGACACAAAGATATATTACAATGTCCCCTCAGAAACAAAGTTTCATTACAATGTCCCCTCAGACACATAGTTTCATTACAATGTCCCCTCAGACACAAAGTTTCATTACAATGTCCCCTCAGACACAAAGTTTCATTACAATGTCCCCTCAGACACATAGTTTCATTACAATGTCCCCTCAGACACAAAGTTTCATTACAATGTCCCCTCAGACACAAAGTTTCATTACAATGTCCCTTTAGACACAAAGTTTCATTAGTTTCATTACAATGTCCCCTCAGACACAAAGTTTCATTACAATATCCCCTCAGACACAAAGTTTCATTACAATGTACCCTCAGACACAAAGTTTCATTACGATGTTCCCTCAGATATAATTTCAGGTTTAGGAAGCAAATCTTAAGCTCTAATACATCTTTCTAGAAGTATTTCAAAACTTAATTTGAAGAAAGTATGTTCAACATTTTATTTTTAATGTCTATGCTATTGTTTTAACATGCCCAAAACCAATATGTTTTCTTCCATTTAAGATACAGCGAAACCTGCTATATCGGACATTGCTCCACGCCAGCACTTAATGTTGGATAATAGAGATTGTCGGTAAACCAAGAGTTGAATACATTATGAACACATTCAGGTTGCGTTAAACCAAGGGTCACTGTACATAGAACATATATAATTTCGCCTGTGCTAAGACACACGGTCAGATTCTTTCTGTGACACTATTAAATTGGTTTTGGTTTGTCAAAAATTCACCTTTTCACATACACTGATCAAAGAAACTAACCTTTCTGTAGAGAGCTCCTCTACGACAATAATCAAAAGCTTTTGGTTTGTCCATCTTGTTCATGTCTCCAGTAAGCTTCTCTATCTCCTCGCCAATAATCTAGAAGAGAAGTTTCAATACTTTATAACTAACTTAAGACTATCCCTCACCAATAATCTAAAAGAGAAGTTTTAATACTTTATACCTAACTTAAAACTATCCCTCACCAATAATCTAGAAGAGAAGTTCCAATACTTAAGACTATCCCTCACCAATAATCTAGAAGAGAAGTTTCCATACCTTATAATTAACTTAAAACTATCCCTCACCAATAATCTAAAAGAGAAGTTTTAATACTTTATACCTAACTTAAGACTATCCCTCACCACTAATCTAGAATAGAAGTTTCAATACTTTATAATTAACTTAAAACTATCCCTCACCAATAATCTAAAAGAGAAGTTTCAATACTTTATAACTAACTTAAGACTATCCCTCACCAATAATCTAAAAGAGAAGTTTTAATACTTTATACCTAACTTAAAACTATCCCTCACCAATAATCTAGAAGAGAAGTTCCAATACTTAAGACTATCCCTCACCAATAATCTAGAAGAGGTTTCAATACTTTATAACTAACTTAAGACTATCCCTCACCAATAATCTAAAAGAGAAGTTTCAATACTTTATAACTAACTTAAGACTATCCCTCACCAATAATCTAAAAGAGAAGTTTTAATACTTTATACCTAACTTAAAACTATCCCCCACCAATAATCTAGAATAGAAGTTTCAATACTTTATACCTAACTTAAGACTATCCCTTACCACTAATCTAGAATAGAAGTTTCAATACTTTATAATTAACTTCAGACTATCCCTCACCAATAATCTAAAAGAGAAGTTTCAATACTTTATAACTAACTTAAGACTATCCCTCACCAATAATCTAAAGTTTCAATACTTTATAACTAACTTAAAACTATCCCTCACCAATAATCTACAAGAGAAGTTCCAATACTTTATAACTAACTTAAGACTATCCCTCACCAATAATCTAAAAGAGAAGTTTTAATACTTTATACCTAACTTAAAACTATCCCTCACCAATAATCTAAAAGAGAAGTTTTAATACTTTATAACTAACTTAAGACTATCCCTCACCAATAATCTAAAAGAGAAGTATTAATACTTTATACCTAACTTAAAACTATCCCTCACCAATAATCTAGAAGAGAAGTTCCAATACTTAAGACTATCCCTCACCAATAATCTAGAAGAGAAGTTTCAATACTTTATAACTAACTTAAGACTATCCCTCACCAATAATCTAGAAGAGAAGTTTAAATACTTTATAACTAACTTAAGACTATCCCTCACCAATAATCTAGAATAGAAGTTTCAATACTTTATAATTAACTTAAGACTATCCCTCACCAATAATCTAAAAGAGAAGTTTCAATACTTTATAACTAACTTAAGACTATCCCTCACCAATAATCTAAAGTTTCAATACTTTATAACTAACTTAAGACTATCCCCCACCAATAATCTAAAAGAGAAGTTTCAATACTTTATAACTAACTTAAGACTATCCCTCACCAATAATCTAAAAGAGAAGTTTCAATACTTTATAACTAACTTAAGACTATCCCTCACCAATAATCTAGAATAGAAGTTTCAATACTTTATTATAACTAACTTAAGACTATCCCTTACCAATAATCTAAAAGAGAAGTTTCAATACTTTATAACTAACTTAAGACTATCCCTCACCAATAATCTAAAAGAGAAGTTTCAATACTTTATAACTAACTTAAGACTATCCCTCACCAATAATCTAAAAGAGAAGTTTTAATACTTTATAACTAACTTAAGACTATCCCTCACCAATAATCTAAAAGAGAAGTTTCAATACTTTATAACTAACTTAAGACTATCCCCCACCAATAATCTAAAAGAGAAGTTTCAATACTTTATAACTAACTTAAGACTATCCCTCACCAATAATCTAAAAGAGAAGTTTCAATACTTTATAACTAACTTAAGACTATCCCTCACCAATAATCTAGAATAGAAGTTTCAATACTTTATTATAACTAACTTAAGACTATCCCTTACCAATAATCTAAAAGAGAAGTTTCAATACTTTATAACTAACTTAAGACTATCCCTCACCAATAATCTAAAAGAGAAGTTTCAATACTTTATAACTAACTTAAGACTATCCCTCACCAATAATCTAAAAGAGAAGTTTTAATACTTTATAACTAACTTAAGACTATCCCTCACCAATAATCTAAAAGAGAAGTTTCAATACTTTATAACTAACTTAAGACTATCCCCCACCAATAATCTAAAAGAGAAGTTTCAATACTTTATAACTAACTTAAGACTATCCCTCACCAATAATCTAAAAGAGAAGTTTCAATACTTTATAACTAACTTAAGACTATCCCTCACCAATAATCTAAAAGAGAAGTTTCAATACTTTATAACTAACTTAAGACTATCCCTCACCAATAATCTAGAATAGAAGTTTCAATACTTTATAACTAACTTAAGACTATCCCTCACCAATAATCTAAAAGAGAAGTTTCAATACTTTATAACTAACTTAAGACTATCCCTCACCAATAATCTAAAAGAGAAGATTTAATACTTTATACCTAACTTAAAAATATCCCTCACCAATAATCTAGAAGAGAAGTTCCAATACTTAAGACTATCCCTCACCAATAATCTAGAAGAGAAGTTTCAATACTTTATAACTAACTTAAGACTATCCCTCACCAATAATCTAGAAGAGAAGTTTAAATACTTTATAACTAACTTAAGACTATCCCTCACCACTAATCTAGAATAGAAGTTTCAATACTTTATAATTAACTTAAGACTATCCCTCACCAATAATCTAAAAGAGAAGTTTCAATACTTTATAACTAACTTAAGACTATCCCTCACCAATAATCTAAAAGAGAAGTTTTAATACTTTATACCTAACTTAAAACTATCCCCCACCAATAATCTAGAATAGAAGTTTCAATACTTTATACCTAACTTAAGACTATCCCTTACCACTAATCTAGAATAGAAGTTTCAATACTTTATAATTAACTTAAGACTATCCCTCACCAATAATCTAAAAGAGAAGTTTCAATACTTTATAACTAACTTAAGACTATCCCTCACCAATAATCTAAAGTTTCCATACTTTATAACTAATTTAAGACTATCCCCCACCAATAATCTAAAAGAGAAGTTTCAATACTTTATAACTAACTTAAGACTATCCCTCACCAATAATCTAAAAGAGAAGTTTTAATACTTTATAACTAACTTAAGACTATCCCTCACCAATAATCTAAAAGAGAAGTTTTAATACTTTATACCTAACTTAAAACTATCCCTCACCAATAATCTACAAGAGAAGTTCCAATACTTTATAACTAACTTAAGACTATCCCTCACCAATAATCTAAAAGAGAAGTTTTAATACTTTATACCTAACTTAAAACTATCCCTCACCAATAATCTAAAAGAGAAGTTTTAATACTTTATAACTAACTTAAGACTATCCCTCACCAATAATCTAAAAGAGAAGTATTAATACTTTATACCTAACTTAAAACTATCCCTCACCAATAATCTAAAAGAGAAGTTTTAATACTTTATAACTAACTTAAGACTATCCCTCACCAATAATCTAAAAGAGAAGTATTAATACTTTATACCTAACTTAAAACTATCCCTCACCAATAATCTAAAAGAGAAGTTTTAATACTTTATAACTAACTTAAGACTATCCCTCACCAATAATCTAAAAGAGAAGTTTCAATACTTTATAACTAACTTAAGACTAATTCCCACCAATAATCTAAAAGAGAAGTTTCAATACTTTATAACTAACTTAAGACTATCCCTCACCAATAATCTAAAAGAGAAGTTTCAATACTTTATAACTAACTTAAGACTATCCCTCATTAATAATCTAAAAGAGAAGTTTCAATACTTTATAACTAACTTAAAACTATCCCTCACCAATAATCTAGAAGAGAAGTTCCAATACTTAAGACTATCCCTCACCAATAATCTAGAAGAGAAGTTTCAATATTTTATAACTAACTAAAGACTATCCCTCACCAATAATCTAGAATAGAAGTTTCAATACTGTATAACTAACTTAAGACTATCCCTTACCAATAATCTAAAAGAGAAGTTTCAATACTTTATAACTAATTTAAGACTATCCCTCACCAATAATCTAAAAGAGAAGTTCCAATACTTAAGACTATCCCTCACCAATAATCTAGAAGAGGTTTCAATACTTTATAACTAACTTAAGACTATCCCTCACCAATAATCTAAAAGAGAAGTTTCAATACTTTATAACTAACTTAAGACTATCCCTCACCAATAATCTAAAAGAGAAGTTTTAATACTTTATACCTAACTTAAAACTATCCCCCACCAATAATCTAGAATAGAAGTTTCAATACTTTATACCTAACTTAAGACTATCCCTTACCACTAATCTAGAATAGAAGTTTCAATACTTTATAATTAACTTCAGACTATCCCTCACCAATAATCTAAAAGAGAAGTTTCAATACTTTATAACTAACTTAAGACTATCCCTCACCAATAATCTAAAGTTTCAATACTTTATAACTAACTTAAAACTATCCCTCACCAATAATCTACAAGAGAAGTTCCAATACTTTATAACTAACTTAAGACTATCCCTCACCAATAATCTAAAAGAGAAGTTTTAATACTTTATACCTAACTTAAGACTATCCCTCACCAATAATCTAAAAGAGAAGTTTTAATACTTTATAACTAACTTAAGACTATCCCTCACCAATAATCTAAAAGAGAAGTATTAATACTTTATACCTAACTTAAAACTATCCCTCACCAATAATCTAGAAGAGAAGTTCCAATACTTAAGACTATCCCTCACCAATAATCTAGAAGAGAAGTTTCAATACTTTATAACTAACTTAAGACTATCCCTCACCAATAATCTAGAAGAGAAGTTTAAATACTTTATAACTAACTTAAGACTATCCCTCACCAATAATCTAGAATAGAAGTTTCAATACTTTATAATTAACTTAAGACTATCCCTCACCAATAATCTAAAAGAGAAGTTTCAATACTTTATAACTAACTTAAGACTATCCCTCACCAATAATCTAAAGTTTCAATACTTTATAACTAACTTAAGACTATCCCCCACCAATAATCTAAAAGAGAAGTTTCAATACTTTATAACTAACTTAAGACTATCCCTCACCAATAATCTAGAATAGAAGTTTCAATACTTTATTATAACTAACTTAAGACTATCCCTTACCAATAATCTAAAAGAGAAGTTTCAATACTTTATAACTAACTTAAGACTATCCCTCACCAATAATCTAAAAGAGAAGTTTCAATACTTTATAACTAACTTAAGACTATCCCTCACCAATAATCTAAAAGAGAAGTTTTAATACTTTATAACTAACTTAAGACTATCCCTCACCAATAATCTAAAAGAGAAGTTTCAATACTTTATAACTAACTTAAGACTATCCCCCACCAATAATCTAAAAGAGAAGTTTCAATACTTTATAACTAACTTAAGACTATCCCTCACCAATAATCTAAAAGAGAAGTTTCAATACTTTATAACTAACTTAAGACTATCCCTCACCAATAATCTAAAAGAGAAGTTTCAATACTTTATAACTAACTTAAGACTATCCCTCACCAATAATCTAGAATAGAAGTTTCAATACTTTATAACTAACTTAAGACTATCCCTCACCAATAATCTAAAAGAGAAGTTTCAATACTTTATAACTAACTTAAGACTATCCCTCACCAATAATCTAAAAGAGAAGATTTAATACTTTATACCTAACTTAAAACTATCCCTCACCAATAATCTAGAAGAGAAGTTCCAATACTTAAGACTATCCCTCACCAATAATCTAGAAGAGAAGTTTCAATACTTTATAACTAACTTAAGACTATCCCTCACCAATAATCTAGAAGAGAAGTTTAAATACTTTATAACTAACTTAAGACTATCCCTCACCAATAATCTAAAAGAGAAGTTTTAATACTTTATACCTAACTTAAAACTATCCCCCACCAATAATCTAGAATAGAAGTTTCAATACTTTATACCTAACTTAAGACTATCCCTTACCACTAATCTAGAATAGAAGTTTCAATACTTTATAATTAACTTCAGACTATCCCTCACCAATAATCTAAAAGAGAAGTTTCAATACTTTATAACTAACTTAAGACTATCCCTCACCAATAATCTAAAGTTTCAATACTTTATAACTAACTTAAAACTATCCCTCACCAATAATCTACAAGAGAAGTTCCAATACTTTATAACTAACTTAAGACTATCCCTCACCAATAATCTAAAAGAGAAGTTTTAATACTTTATACCTAACTTAAAACTATCCCTCACCAATAATCTAAAAGAGAAGTTTTAATACTTTATAACTAACTTAAGACTATCCCTCACCAATAATCTAAAAGAGAAGTATTAATACTTTATACCTAACTTAAAACTATCCCTCACCAATAATCTAGAAGAGAAGTTCCAATACTTAAGACTATCCCTCACCAATAATCTAGAAGAGAAGTTTCAATACTTTATAACTAACTTAAGACTATCCCTCACCAATAATCTAGAAGAGAAGTTTAAATACTTTATAACTAACTTAAGACTATCCCTCACCAATAATCTAGAATAGAAGTTTCAATACTTTATAATTAACTTAAGACTATCCCTCACCAATAATCTAAAAGAGAAGTTTCAATACTTTATAACTAACTTAAGACTATCCCTCACCAATAATCTAAAGTTTCAATACTTTATAACTAACTTAAGACTATCCCCCACCAATAATCTAAAAGAGAAGTTTCAATACTTTATAACTAACTTAAGACTATCCCTCACCAATAATCTAAAAGAGAAGTTTCAATACTTTATAACTAACTTAAGACTATCCCTCACCAATAATCTAAAAGAGAAGATTTAATACTTTATACCTAACTTAAAAATATCCCTCACCAATAATCTAGAAGAGAAGTTCCAATACTTAAGACTATCCCTCACCAATAATCTAGAAGAGAAGTTTCAATACTTTATAACTAACTTAAGACTATCCCTCACCAATAATCTAGAAGAGAAGTTTAAATACTTTATAACTAACTTAAGACTATCCCTCACCACTAATCTAGAATAGAAGTTTCAATACTTTATAATTAACTTAAGACTATCCCTCACCAATAATCTAAAAGAGAAGTTTCAATACTTTATAACTAACTTAAGACTATCCCTCACCAATAATCTAAAAGAGAAGTTTTAATACTTTATACCTAACTTAAAACTATCCCCCACCAATAATCTAGAATAGAAGTTTCAATACTTTATACCTAACTTAAGACTATCCCTTACCACTAATCTAGAATAGAAGTTTCAATACTTTATAATTAACTTAAGACTATCCCTCACCAATAATCTAAAAGAGAAGTTTCAATACTTTATAACTAACTTAAGACTATCCCTCACCAATAATCTAAAAGAGAAGATTTAATACTTTATACCTAACTTAAAACTATCCCTCACCAATAATCTAGAAGAGAAGTTCCAATACTTAAGACTATCCCTCACCAATAATCTAGAAGAGAAGTTTCAATACTTTATAACTAACTTAAGACTATCCCTCACCAATAATCTAGAAGAGAAGTTTAAATACTTTATAACTAACTTAAGACTATCCCTCACCAATAATCTAAAAGAGAAGTTTTAATACTTTATACCTAACTTAAAACTATCCCCCACCAATAATCTAGAATAGAAGTTTCAATACTTTATACCTAACTTAAGACTATCCCTTACCACTAATCTAGAATAGAAGTTTCAATACTTTATAATTAACTTCAGACTATCCCTCACCAATAATCTAAAAGAGAAGTTTCAATACTTTATAACTAACTTAAGACTATCCCTCACCAATAATCTAAAGTTTCAATACTTTATAACTAACTTAAAACTATCCCTCACCAATAATCTACAAGAGAAGTTCCAATACTTTATAACTAACTTAAGACTATCCCTCACCAATAATCTAAAAGAGAAGTTTTAATACTTTATACCTAACTTAAAACTATCCCTCACCAATAATCTAAAAGAGAAGTTTTAATACTTTATAACTAACTTAAGACTATCCCTCACCAATAATCTAAAAGAGAAGTATTAATACTTTATACCTAACTTAAAACTATCCCTCACCAATAATCTAGAAGAGAAGTTCCAATACTTAAGACTATCCCTCACCAATAATCTAGAAGAGAAGTTTCAATACTTTATAACTAACTTAAGACTATCCCTCACCAATAATCTAGAAGAGAAGTTTAAATACTTTATAACTAACTTAAGACTATCCCTCACCAATAATCTAGAATAGAAGTTTCAATACTTTATAATTAACTTAAGACTATCCCTCACCAATAATCTAAAAGAGAAGTTTCAATACTTTATAACTAACTTAAGACTATCCCTCACCAATAATCTAAAGTTTCAATACTTTATAACTAACTTAAGACTATCCCCCACCAATAATCTAAAAGAGAAGTTTCAATACTTTATAACTAACTTAAGACTATCCCTCACCAATAATCTAAAAGAGAAGTTTCAATACTTTATAACTAACTTAAGACTATCCCTCACCAATAATCTAAAAGAGAAGATTTAATACTTTATACCTAACTTAAAAATATCCCTCACCAATAATCTAGAAGAGAAGTTCCAATACTTAAGACTATCCCTCACCAATAATCTAGAAGAGAAGTTTCAATACTTTATAACTAACTTAAGACTATCCCTCACCAATAATCTAGAAGAGAAGTTTAAATACTTTATAACTAACTTAAGACTATCCCTCACCACTAATCTAGAATAGAAGTTTCAATACTTTATAATTAACTTAAGACTATCCCTCACCAATAATCTAAAAGAGAAGTTTCAATACTTTATAACTAACTTAAGACTATCCCTCACCAATAATCTAAAAGAGAAGTTTTAATACTTTATACCTAACTTAAAACTATCCCCCACCAATAATCTAGAATAGAAGTTTCAATACTTTATACCTAACTTAAGACTATCCCTTACCACTAATCTAGAATAGAAGTTTCAATACTTTATAATTAACTTAAGACTATCCCTCACCAATAATCTAAAAGAGAAGTTTCAATACTTTATAACTAACTTAAGACTATCCCTCACCAATAATCTAAAGTTTCCATACTTTATAACTAATTTAAGACTATCCCCCACCAATAATCTAAAAGAGAAGTTTCAATACTTTATAACTAACTTAAGACTATCCCTCACCAATAATCTAAAAGAGAAGTTTCAATACTTTATAACTAACTTAAGACTATCCCTCACCAATAATCTAGAATAGAAGTTTCAATACTTTATTATAACTAACTTAAGACTATCCCTTACCAATAATCTAAAAGAGAAGTTTCAATACTTTATAACTAACTTAAGACTATCCCTCACCAATAATCTAAAAGAGAAGTTTCAATACTTTATAACTAACTTAAGACTATCCCTCACCAATAATCTAAAAGAGAAGTTTTAATACTTTATAACTAACTTAAGACTATCCCTCACCAATAATCTAAAAGAGAAGTTTCAATACTTTATAACTAACTTAAGACTATCCCCCACCAATAATCTAAAAGAGAAGTTTCAATACTTTATAACTAACTTAAGACTATCCCTCACCAATAATCTAAAAGAGAAGTTTCAATACTTTATAACTAACTTAAGACTATCCCTCACCAATAATCTAAAAGAGAAGTTTCAATACTTTATAACTAACTTAAGACTATCCCTCACCAATAATCTAAAAGAGAAGTTTTAATACTTTATACCTAACTTAAAACTATCCCTCACCAATAATCTACAAGAGAAGTTCCAATACTTTATAACTAACTTAAGACTATCCCTCACCAATAATCTAAAAGAGAAGTTTTAATACTTTATAACTAACTTAAAACTATCCCTCACCAATAATCTAAAAGAGAAGTTTTAATACTTTATAACTAACTTAAGACTATCCCTCACCAATAATCTAAAAGAGAAGTATTAATACTTTATACCTAACTTAAAACTATCCCTCACCAATAATCTAAAAGAGAAGTTTTAATACTTTATAACTAACTTAAGACTATCCCTCACCAATAATCTAAAAGAGAAGTTTCAATACTTTATAACTAACTTAAGACTAATTCCCACCAATAATCTAAAAGAGAAGTTTCAATACTTTATAACTAACTTAAGACTATCCCTCACCAATAATCTAAAAGAGAAGTTTCAATACTTTATAACTAACTTAAGACTATCCCTCATTAATAATCTAAAAGAGAAGTTTCAATACTTTATAACTAACTTAAAACTATCCCTCACCAATAATCTAGAAGAGAAGTTCCAATACTTAAGACTATCCCTCACCAATAATCTAGAAGAGAAGTTTCAATATTTTATAACTAACTAAAGACTATCCCTCACCAATAATCTAGAATAGAAGTTTCAATACTGTATAACTAACTTAAGACTATCCCTTACCAATAATCTAAAAGAGAAGTTTCAATACTTTATAACTAATTTAAGACTATCCCTCACCAATAATCTAAAAGAGAAGTTCCAATACTTAAGACTATCCCTCACCAATAATCTAGAAGAGGTTTCAATACTTTATAACTAACTTAAGACTATCCCTCACCAATAATCTAAAAGAGAAGTTTCAATACTTTATAACTAACTTAAGACTATCCCTCACCAATAATCTAAAAGAGAAGTTTTAATACTTTATACCTAACTTAAAACTATCCCCCACCAATAATCTAGAATAGAAGTTTCAATACTTTATACCTAACTTAAGACTATCCCTTACCACTAATCTAGAATAGAAGTTTCAATACTTTATAATTAACTTCAGACTATCCCTCACCAATAATCTAAAAGAGAAGTTTCAATACTTTATAACTAACTTAAGACTATCCCTCACCAATAATCTAAAGTTTCAATACTTTATAACTAACTTAAAACTATCCCTCACCAATAATCTACAAGAGAAGTTCCAATACTTTATAACTAACTTAAGACTATCCCTCACCAATAATCTAAAAGAGAAGTTTTAATACTTTATACCTAACTTAAGACTATCCCTCACCAATAATCTAAAAGAGAAGTTTTAATACTTTATAACTAACTTAAGACTATCCCTCACCAATAATCTAAAAGAGAAGTATTAATACTTTATACCTAACTTAAAACTATCCCTCACCAATAATCTAGAAGAGAAGTTCCAATACTTAAGACTATCCCTCACCAATAATCTAGAAGAGAAGTTTCAATACTTTATAACTAACTTAAGACTATCCCTCACCAATAATCTAGAAGAGAAGTTTAAATACTTTATAACTAACTTAAGACTATCCCTCACCAATAATCTAGAATAGAAGTTTCAATACTTTATAATTAACTTAAGACTATCCCTCACCAATAATCTAAAAGAGAAGTTTCAATACTTTATAACTAACTTAAGACTATCCCTCACCAATAATCTAAAGTTTCAATACTTTATAACTAACTTAAGACTATCCCCCACCAATAATCTAAAAGAGAAGTTTCAATACTTTATAACTAACTTAAGACTATCCCTCACCAATAATCTAGAATAGAAGTTTCAATACTTTATTATAACTAACTTAAGACTATCCCTTACCAATAATCTAAAAGAGAAGTTTCAATACTTTATAACTAACTTAAGACTATCCCTCACCAATAATCTAAAAGAGAAGTTTCAATACTTTATAACTAACTTAAGACTATCCCTCACCAATAATCTAAAAGAGAAGTTTTAATACTTTATAACTAACTTAAGACTATCCCTCACCAATAATCTAAAAGAGAAGTTTCAATACTTTATAACTAACTTAAGACTATCCCCCACCAATAATCTAAAAGAGAAGTTTCAATACTTTATAACTAACTTAAGACTATCCCTCACCAATAATCTAAAAGAGAAGTTTCAATACTTTATAACTAACTTAAGACTATCCCTCACCAATAATCTAAAAGAGAAGTTTCAATACTTTATAACTAACTTAAGACTATCCCTCACCAATAATCTAGAATAGAAGTTTCAATACTTTATAACTAACTTAAGACTATCCCTCACCAATAATCTAAAAGAGAAGTTTCAATACTTTATAACTAACTTAAGACTATCCCTCACCAATAATCTAAAAGAGAAGATTTAATACTTTATACCTAACTTAAAACTATCCCTCACCAATAATCTAGAAGAGAAGTTCCAATACTTAAGACTATCCCTCACCAATAATCTAGAAGAGAAGTTTCAATACTTTATAACTAACTTAAGACTATCCCTCACCAATAATCTAGAAGAGAAGTTTAAATACTTTATAACTAACTTAAGACTATCCCTCACCAATAATCTAAAAGAGAAGTTTTAATACTTTATACCTAACTTAAAACTATCCCCCACCAATAATCTAGAATAGAAGTTTCAATACTTTATACCTAACTTAAGACTATCCCTTACCACTAATCTAGAATAGAAGTTTCAATACTTTATAATTAACTTCAGACTATCCCTCACCAATAATCTAAAAGAGAAGTTTCAATACTTTATAACTAACTTAAGACTATCCCTCACCAATAATCTAAAGTTTCAATACTTTATAACTAACTTAAAACTATCCCTCACCAATAATCTACAAGAGAAGTTCCAATACTTTATAACTAACT
This sequence comes from Cyrtodaria siliqua, assembly GCA_037043455.1. Classification (NCBI taxonomy): domain Eukaryota; kingdom Metazoa; phylum Mollusca; class Bivalvia; order Adapedonta; family Hiatellidae; genus Cyrtodaria; species Cyrtodaria siliqua. Next base: position 36,665 of record JAWPHD010003507.1, on the reverse strand, counting down.
TAAGACTATCCCTCACCAATAATCTAAAAGAGAAGTTTTAATACTTTATACCTAACTTAAAACTATCCCTCACCAATAATCTAAAAGAGAAGTTTTAATACTTTATAACTAACTTAAGACTATCCCTCACCAATAATCTAAAAGAGAAGTATTAATACTTTATACCTAACTTAAAACTATCCCTCACCAATAATCTAGAAGAGAAGTTCCAATACTTAAGACTATCCCTCACCAATAATCTAGAAGAGAAGTTTCAATACTTTATAACTAACTTAAGACTATCCCTCACCAATAATCTAGAAGAGAAGTTTAAATACTTTATAACTAACTTAAGACTATCCCTCACCAATAATCTAGAATAGAAGTTTCAATACTTTATAATTAACTTAAGACTATCCCTCACCAATAATCTAAAAGAGAAGTTTCAATACTTTATAACTAACTTAAGACTATCCCTCACCAATAATCTAAAGTTTCAATACTTTATAACTAACTTAAGACTATCCCCCACCAATAATCTAAAAGAGAAGTTTCAATACTTTATAACTAACTTAAGACTATCCCTCACCAATAATCTAAAAGAGAAGTTTCAATACTTTATAACTAACTTAAGACTATCCCTCACCAATAATCTAGAATAGAAGTTTCAATACTTTATTATAACTAACTTAAGACTATCCCTTACCAATAATCTAAAAGAGAAGTTTCAATACTTTATAACTAACTTAAGACTATCCCTCACCAATAATCTAAAAGAGAAGTTTCAATACTTTATAACTAACTTAAGACTATCCCTCACCAATAATCTAAAAGAGAAGTTTTAATACTTTATAACTAACTTAAGACTATCCCTCACCAATAATCTAAAAGAGAAGTTTCAATACTTTATAACTAACTTAAGACTATCCCCCACCAATAATCTAAAAGAGAAGTTTCAATACTTTATAACTAACTTAAGACTATCCCTCACCAATAATCTAAAAGAGAAGTTTCAATACTTTATAACTTACTTAAGACTATCCCTCACCAATAATCTAAAAGAGAAGTTTCAATACTTTATAACTAACTTAAGACTATCCCTCACCAATAATCTAGAATAGAAGTTTCAATACTTTATAACTAACTTAAGACTATCCCTCACCAATAATCTAAAAGAGAAGTTTCAATACTTTATAACTAACTTAAGACTATCCCTCACCAATAATCTAAAAGAGAAGATTTAATACTTTATACCTAACTTAAAACTATCCCTCACCAATAATCTAGAAGAGAAGTTCCAATACTTAAGACTATCCCTCACCAATAATCTAGAAGAGAAGTTTCAATACTTTATAACTAACTTAAGACTATCCCTCACCAATAATCTAGAAGAGAAGTTTAAATACTTTATAACTAACTTAAGACTATCCCTCACCACTAATCTAGAATAGAAGTTTCAATACTTTATAATTAACTTAAGACTATCCCTCACCAATAATCTAAAAGAGAAGTTTCAATACTTTATAACTAACTTAAGACTATCCCTCACCAATAATCTAAAAGAGAAGTTTTAATACTTTATACCTAACTTAAAACTATCCCCCACCAATAATCTAGAATAGAAGTTTCAATACTTTATACCTAACTTAAGACTATCCCTTACCACTAATCTAGAATAGAAGTTTCAATACTTTATAATTAACTTAAGACTATCCCTCACCAATAATCTAAAAGAGAAGTTTCAATACTTTATAACTAACTTAAGACTATCCCTCACCAATAATCTAAAGTTTCAATACTTTATAACTAACTTAAGACTATCCCCCACCAATAATCTAAAAGAGAAGTTTCAATACTTTATAACTAACTTAAGACTATCCCTCACCAATAATCTAAAAGAGAAGTTTCAATACTTTATAACTAACTTAAGACTATCCCTCACCAATAATCTAGAATAGAAGTTTCAATACTTTATTATAACTAACTTAAGACTATCCCTTACCAATAATCTAAAAGAGAAGTTTCAATACTTTATAACTAACTTAAGACTATCCCTCACCAATAATCTAAAAGAGAAGTTTCAATACTTTATAACTAACTTAAGACTATCCCTCACCAATAATCTAAAAGAGAAGTTTTAATACTTTATAACTAACTTAAGACTATCCCTCACCAATAATCTAAAAGAGAAGTTTCAATACTTTATAACTAACTTAAGACTATCCCCCACCAATAATCTAAAAGAGAAGTTTCAATACTTTATAACTAACTTAAGACTATCCCTCACCAATAATCTAAAAGAGAAGTTTCAATACTTTATAACTAACTTAAGACTATCCCTCACCAATAATCTAAAAGAGAAGTTTCAATACTTTATAACTAACTTAAGACTATCCCTCACCAATAATCTAGAATAGAAGTTTCAATACTTTATAACTAACTTAAGACTATCCCTCACCAATAATCTAAAAGAGAAGTTTCAATACTTTATAACTAACTTAAGACTATCCCTCACCAATAATCTAAAAGAGAAGTTTTAATACTTTATACCTAACTTAAAACTATCCCTCACCAATAATCTACAAGAGAAGTTCCAATACTTTATAACTAACTTAAGACTATCCCTCACCAATAATCTAAAAGAAAAGTTTTAATACTTTATACCTAACTTAAAACTATCCCTCACCAATAATCTAAAAGAGAAGTTTTAATACTTTATAACTAACTTAAGACTATCCCTCACCAATAATCTAAAAGAGAAGTATTAATACTTTATACCTAACTTAAAACTATCCCTCACCAATAATCTAAAAGAGAAGTTTTAATACTTTATAACTAACTTAAGACTATCCCTCACCAATAATCTAAAAGAGAAGTTTCAATACTTTATAACTAACTTAAGACTAATTCCCACCAATAATCTAAAAGAAAAGTTTCAATACTTTATAACTAACTTAAGACTATCCCTCACCAATAATCTAAAAGAGAAGTTTCAATACTTTATAACTAACTTAAGACTATCCCTCATTAATAATCTAAAAGAGAAGTTTCAATACTTTATAACTAACTTAAAACTATCCCTCACCAATAATCTAGAAGAGAAGTTCCAATACTTAAGACTATCCCTCACCAATAATCTAGAAGAGAAGTTTCAATACTTTATAACTAACTTAAGACTATCCCTCACCAATAATCTAAAAGAGAAGTTTTAATACTTTATACCTAACTTAAAACTACCCCCCACCAATAATCAAGAATAGAAGTTTCAATACATTATAACTAACTTAAGACTATCCCTCACCAATAATCTAAAAGAGAAGTTTCAATACTTTATAACTAACTTAAGACTATCCCCCACCAATAATCTAAAAGAGAAGTTTCAATACTTTATAACTAACTTAAGACTATCCCTCACCAATAATCTAAAAGAGAAGTTTCAATATTTTATAACTAACTAAAGACTATCCCTCACCAATAATCTAGAATAGAAGTTTCAATACTTTATAACTAACTTAAGACTATCCCTTACCAATAATCTAAAAGAGAAGTTTCAATACTTTATAACTAACTTAAGACTATCCCTCACCAATAATCTAAAAGAGAAGTTTCAATACTTTATAACTAACTTAAGACTATCCCTCACCAATAATCTAAAAGAGAAGTTTTAATACTTTATAACTAACTTAAGACTATCCCTCACCAATAATCTAAAAGAGAAGTTTCAATACTTTATAACTAACTTAAGACTATCCCTCACCAATAATCTAAAAGAGAAGTTTTAATACTTTATACCTAACTTAAAACTATCCCTCACCAATAATCTAAAAGAGAAGTCTTAATACTTTATAACTAACTTAAGACTTTCCCTCACTAATAATCTAAAAGAGAAGTTTCAATACTTTATAACTAACTTAAGACTATCCCTCACCAATAATCTAAAAGAGAAGTTTCAATACTTTAAAACTAACTTAAGACTATCCCTCACCAATAATCTAAAAGAGAAGTTTCAATACTTTATCACTAACTTAAGACTATCCCTCACCAATAATCTAAAAGAGAAGTTTTAATACTTTATATCTAACTTAAAACTATCCCTCACCAATAATCTAAAAGAGAAGTTTTAATACTTTATAACTAACGTAAGACTATCCCTCACCAATAATCTAAAAGAGAAGTTTCAATACTTAAGACTATACCTCACCAATAATCTAGAAGAGAAGTTTCAATACTTTATCATAAACAAATACATAAAGTCTACTAGTTGTGAACATAAAAAATGAATCCATGTTTCAGACAGGCATGTGTTCAGTTTGTTGAGTATAGGTTCTGTAACTTAAATTCAGTACACCTTTGCAATATTATATAGAAATCACCGAGAAATCTTATCATTTGTGCTACAACCCAGAGACATTTTTTCCCCTTACAAACAGGACTGAATTAATAAGGCCATCAACATATTATTTAGGTAATATCGAGTCGACCTAGAGAGAGAGGAGAAGGATAAACCACCTGGTTTACATCCCCATCCAACCAAAGAGGGTAAGGGAAGTGTGTTGCCTAATGACAAACTGCAGAAACCCTGTAGTTCCAGTGAGGCTCGAACCTGCGATCTCCAAGGTCAGATTCCACCAGAACCTGCGATCTCCAAGGTCAGATTCCACCAGAACCTGCGATCTCCAAGGTCAGATTCCACCAATCTACCACCCACCACTAACAAACCCACCACTAACAAACCCACCACTAACAAACAGAAAGAAAGACAACAGACAATACCCAATGATAATTGGTGACCAAAAGAGCTTAAAATAGGCATTATTTGGCTGCTTATGAAAGCTTACTTTGATCTGTAAGATAATTAAAAAAACAACAAAAAAAACATACACTATATTAGTATGCTATAGCCTTTTCTTGCTGATTATCCTTTAATTTTATGTGTTAGGGGGTGGGAGGGCAAAGGAGGAAGATACCACTAAGTTCTGAGGCAGAAAACTTAATTTGCTCACATCTATTCCAACTTAACGAGTGTTTGTGTATGCCCATATTAAAGCAACTTAAGAGACCAATGCCATATGTGCAGACTGTGAAGTACAATACCTGATGAACTTCCAGATTCTCCTCCGTCTCACACAGTGGTTCTATATACTCCATATCTTCTGGCACGGAACTCGACAGAGAGTCTCTCCTATCAATACATAGTGTATAAGACATGTATGAAAAGTGTGTGCATATCAGTTTTACACACATGAAACTTTAAAACTACAAGACCCAAGACTAACATTGCAGAGTTATAAAATATTACATTGAGAACATAACACAAATTGATTATCAAAGAATTTCCAACACTGTATACATTGTATGCAACATTCTGGTTAGCCCCTTCTTATACTCAAGAACAGTTCATGAACAGTTCATGAACAGTTCTAGAAAATTAAAAACAGTTCCTGAACATGTTCTTAATATGTTCTTGAACATTTTCAAGAACTATTGAAGAACATTTCAAAAACTTGAATTTTTGAGTATTTCCACAAAACAACATAATTTCAATAGTTCTTGAAAATGTTTAAGAACATACTAAGAACATATGTACTAGAATAATGAATCAAGAACAGTTCAAGAATTGTTCATGCACAGTTCTAGAAAATTTTGCAGGGATGCTCTGTAGTCAGCCAACATATTTACCACTTCGTTTCATAGTATTAAATAGTAATTTATGACCGATGCAAAGGAGAGAACATTCTGGTGACAATTCTAGTTACTTCAGAGAATGGTATTCCAAGTATTGCCAAATTTAACCATATGCATTTGTACATCCATAAGTAAACATGTAACATGCCACTGGCATTTGTGAGGGTTGGTATGTGAACAATGATGTTACCCCTCTTCCATCTTTTATAAACAATCAGGATAGATTGGAATTCAGTGAAATCTAAACATGTACATTTTGAGTTAAAATATATTTGTTTAAAGAAGCCTATAAATAAAGGAATACCAATATACAATATTTTATAGTATAGTCATTGTCTTAATTGACACCATGTTTTAAATGAACTATGAGCTACCAACTCAAAAGTGATTTGATGCATATCTAATAACAGAGATATTTTAGGTGTGTTTAAGTGAATTTATGTGTTTTATATGCTTTATATTATAAGCACAACACATGGGCTAAGTCTGGTATAAAGGCTTTGTTGTTAAATTGTGCAGTTTAATTACTTAAGAATCCTTAACCTTTTCTTTTGCTTGAAATTCTATAATAATATTATAGTATTCCTCATAATGCGGTTATCCATACGATTGAGAGCAATTTGTACAAGCTGTAAAACTTGTTCAGTAATCAATGCAAACAAATTTCATACTGGCCATACTTTTTCCTTTTTCTCTGCTCTTCCTCCCTTTCTGCCATCTGTTCTTCTGTCACTATTGAACATTTCTTGCATACAGGATAAGGTTATCCGCAATTAATATGGGTGATGGAAAGCCTGACCTTACATACGAGGGAAGACAAAAGTCGCGCGCTGATGTCAACAATGACAGTTGCATGACGTCATTGTGTAAATAAACAAGCAAACGTTTAGTAGTCTGCGACGTCACTGCACAGAATGTAAAGGATATGCAAGAAAAAGAATCAATCATGGGTATCCGGTTCAGATACGGAAATTCCAACCCTCGGTATAACTTTTTAATTGGATCCTCGGCAGAGCTTCAGTTCTGACAAAAACAGCTAGAACTATCACTAAATGTGATGAACACCCCGCTCGGATATAGCCGATGAGAATGGGCAAAAGTAATAATAATAAACATCTAACAGATTTGTTAATTTTATAATGCGTCTCGCATTATAGGTCTATAATTCTGTAAAAAAAATATTGTAGAATAACCGTAGAAAGCCGTTGATGCAGAGACGCATCATATAATCACGTGTGAACTGTATGTCAAGTGTAATAACAATCCATGAACAGTTTTGAAGTGAAATCCACACAAAGTTCATTATAAAGTGAAATATTCTAAGTCAAACAAAGGGCCATAATACTACACTCAAGAGATATGAAAACGCAACACGGGAATTTCCACTATATATTGTATATACTGAACACTTAATTGCACATAATATTCCAAAGAAATCCCAAGATGTTTTTTTTAAAAAAAAGTTGCAGTTAACTAGAGAAAGGACACAACTGTGATGTTGTAGACGTTTTAATCACACTACACTTTGTAACAAGAACTTCATCAATGTTGAAGTTGCTCTTCGAAAAATTGAGCTAGTTCAGTACTGTATTTAACGTAAATAGTTTGCAAAATTTTGCATCCTAAGTTTGCTCACATGATTGAGCCAAACGCGTACTCAGTGAATAATGAAACATTGCAGGAATACTATTTGCTGTATTATTTGTTGTTTTAGTATTTTTTCCAAAAGGAAAGGTCTTACGTAGCCATGTACCATTCGATTAAAAGCAGCATATTGTACATACAATATATAGCGGAAATTCCCGTGATGCGTTTTCATATCACTTGAGTGTATAATAAATTAGGCATCAGCAAAGTAGATGGACATAAGGTCATCAGTTGTTATGTGTATGAGGTTTGAATTCGAAAATGTTTGAGAAAAAATGTGTTACAGGACAGTATACAATATTAGAGTGGAAAATTCTAAGGGCTATTCCATTAAAACATACCACAGGAAGACACTTTTGAAATTGAACACCCACCCATAGATGCAGAATTGTGTTTAATGAACCAAATTTCGTAAAATAGGGTTCACCCATTGTTTATTGAATTGCTTTCCGGGGGTCCCTTGTATAATTTAATGGAAAAGCCCTAAAGTCAAACAAAGGCCATAATTCTGTATTAAAAAAGTTTGTTTATATGGTGTTTTACGTCATTTTTTTACGTCATTTTCAGCACATGTAAGGTTATATATGACAGTCGATTTTTTGTGGTAGAGGCAGAGCACCCACTTTTCCTGGGTAGAACTAGTGCTGTACACCTCCCGCCATCCATAAGAATCAACACTTCCTCACTTACAAGTAGTGCTCCAAGTGGGATTCAAAGCTCTTGTAAGTGAGGAAGTGTTGATTCTTACGGATGGCAGGAGGTGTACTAAATTAGGCAATCACCAATAGGTGATGGAGAGGGACATAAGGTCATCAGCTGTTTTGTGATTATGAAGTTCGAGAAGAATCGATTGAAAAATATTTGAGAAAAAATGTGTTACAGGACATTATACAATATTAGAGTGGAAATTTCTAAGTCAAGCGAAGGGCCATACTTCTGTAATAAATTAGACAATCCACAATGAGTCAGGTAGAGGGACATAAGGTTATCAGCTGTTATTTGTATATGAAGTTTGGGAAAAACCCACTCAAAACTGTTTGAGAAATGCAAGTAATAAAAATGTGTTACGTGACATTATACAATATTAGAGTGGAAAAAGGGCCATAATTATGTAATAAATTAAGGGCCATAATTATGTAATAAATTAGGCAATCAACAATGAGTGATGTAGTGGGACATAATCATCAGTTGTTATGAGTATATGAAGTTTGGAAACAACCCATTCAAAACTGTTTGAGATATTCAAGTATTAAAAATGTGTTACGCGACGGAACAACAATTTGACGTGACGGGCGGGACACGATAGGACATTACAGACAACGAGATTCCTTTTATAAGCCAAAAGTAGGGGTATAATTATACCTCATGTTGGAATTCCCGATCTTCACCGGATACCCATAAAAGATTCTTATAATCTTTTCCTCTTCCTCCCTTTCTCCCATCTGTTCTTCTGTCAGTACTGAACATACCATTTTATCTTTCTCTCCTCTTCCTCCATTTCCCCCATTTGTTATTCTGTCAATACTGCACATACCTTTTCCTCTTTCTCTCCTCTTCCTCCTTTTCTGCCATTTGCTCTTCTGTCAAAATCTCCTCCTCCTCCTCATACTCGGAGTCCGGCGGTGTGGGAGGGAATGTTTCGTCAAACCAGGTGTTCCAAATGTCACGCACCCATTCCCGGGTATCATCCTTTGGCCTATAGCAAAAAATAATAAATGTTGAAAATATAATTGTAAAACTTTATTTATATTTGAATACAATTCATGCTGTGCATTAAATGATATTATCTGAAGATGTAATGGTGGCAGAACCACACCTCTCAGATGTAACTTTTCCTTTCTAGACTTGTTGTGCATCTGATGCTACCCCAACCCCACCCACCCTCAAGGTATATAAGTTTGATAATATATACATCATAAATCATGTATACAGGCAGCAAGTGTGCTTATATGAATGCTGTCCTTTACTAAAATTGTTTAAAATAACTTTCTGGCTAAAAACAACTCAAACATTTTTTTTTTACTTCACTAGTTGTCTCAAAATAAATAACTGTTGTTTTTTTTGCGCTATAAAGAATGCATATTTAGTGAACTGAAGCAGAATTAAGTTTTACCTAAGTCCATGTTTATGGCTGAACTCGTTAAAGTTGAAGATATCTGGCAGACTTCTCCTTGGACCTTCCCTCACTTTCCTGGAATAAATGTACCGCTCAACAAACATGTAAACAATAAACTCAGTCAAACCTGTATTAAGAGACCATTAAAGGGAAGAGCAACAATGGTGGTCTCTTATAACAGGCACATTTTAATTTAAAACAATACATTTGGGAACTGAAATGGTGTTCCCTTCACACAGGTTGTGTCTGAAAGAAACTTACCCGCGAAATAACGGCTAAATTGCACTACAAAACCAGTTATCAAAACTCTGTGCCGGTGTTCAGGTGATATAATAATGTATCTGTGCTGATTAAAAGTACTGACTTATTCACAGATTCTTAAAATAAGTTGGTAACTCTTAATTCGACGCTCCAGTTTTGGGGTTTGGTCTGACTGGTTAAAGCCATTTATAACTTGTCTATAGAATTTAGATTTTCAAAATATATATGTTATATATATTCCTCAATGTCAGTACTTTTAGAAACGGAGTACATATGTTGTAGTTTTTTGCTGTTGTTGGCGAGATAGCTACTTTAAAAGAGGTAGCTTCTTGTGCAGGTTTGACTGTATTTAGATACTTTAATAAATGTATCGTATATTAATATAGCACTTAATATGTTTAATTCATTAAAAAAAAGTCAGCAATGATTTTTCAATCCAGACCCTATCAAATTAAGTGTGAATACAAATTTGAACAATTCAAACTTGATACCTTTTAATGCAGGAACTAGAAAGACAAAAAGAGTCAATATTTTTTCAAAGTGAAAACGAGCCTTTGCTATGGTATTACTCCAAGCTCCTTCTCTATAAGTTTCTGTTATGAATGGGGAGAAGCCCTTACTTACAGTGGTACTCTAAGCTCCTTTTCTAGAGGTTTATGTTATCAGTCCAGATGGACCCAGAATGAGGAGAAGCCCTTACTTACAGTGGTACTCTAAGCTCCTTTTCTAGAGGTTTATGTTATCAGTCCAGATGGACCCAGAATGGGGAGAAGCCCTTACTTACAGTGGTACTCTAAGCTCCTTTTCTAGAGGTTTATGTTATCAGTCCAGATGGACCCAGAATGGGGAGAAGCCCTTACTTACAGTGGTACTCTAAGCTCCTTTTCTAGAGGTTTATGTTATCAGTCCAGATGGACCCAGAATGGGGAGAAGCCCTTACTTACAGTGGTACTCTAAACTCCTTTTCTAGAGGTTTATGTTATCAGTACAGATGGACCCAGAATGGGGAGAAGCCCTTACTTACAGTGGTACTCTAAGCTCCTTTTCTAGAGGTTTATGTTATCAGTCCAGATGGACCCAGAATGGGGAGAAGCCCTTACTTACAGTGGTACTCTAAGCTCCTTTTCTAGAGGTTTATGTTATCAGTCCAGATGGACCCAGAATGGGGAGAAGCCCTTACTTACAGTGGTACTCTAAGCTCCTTTTCTAGAGGTTTATGTTATCAGTCCAGATGGACCCAGAATGGGGAGAAGCCCTTACTTACAGTGGTACTCTAAACTCCTTTTCTAGAGGTTTATGTTATCAGTCCAGATGGACCCAGAATGGGGAGAAGCCCTTACTTACAGTGGTACTCTAAGCTCCTTTTCTAGAGGTTTATGTTATCAGTCCAGATGGACCCAGAATGGGGAGAAGCCCTTACTTACAGTGGTACTCTAAGCTCCTTTTCTAGAGGTTTATGTTATCAGTCCAGATGGACCCAGAATGGGGAGAAGCCCTTACTTACAGTGGTACTCTAAGCTCCTTTTCTAGAGGTTTATGTTATCAGTCCAGATGGACCCAGAATGGGGAGAAGCCCTTACTTACAGTGGTACTCTAAACTCCTTTTCTAGAGGTTTATGTTATCAGTCCAGATGGACCCAGAATCGGGAGAAGCCCTTACTTACAGTGGTACTCTAAACTCCTTTTCTAGAGGTTTATGTTATCAGTCCAGATGGACCCAGAATGGGGAGAAACCCTTACTTACAGTGGTACTCTAAACTCCTTTTCTAGAGGTTTATGTTATCAGTCCAGATAAACACAGGATGGGGATAAGCCCTTACTTACAGTGGTACTCTAAGCTCCTTTTCTAGAGGTTTATGTTATCAGTCCAGATGGACCCAGAATGGGGAGAAGCCCTTACTTACAGTGGTACTCTAAGCTCCTTTTCTAGAGGTTTATGTTATCAGTCCAGATGGACACAGAATGGGGAGAAGCCCTTACTTACAGTGGTACTCTAAGCTCCTTTTCTAGAGGTTTATGTTACCAGCCCAGATGGACCCAGAATGGGAAGAAGCCCTTATTTACAGCGGTACTCTAAGCTCCTTTTCTAGAGGTTTATGTTATCAGTCCAGATGGACCCAGAATGGGGAGAAGCCCTTACTTACAGTGGTACTCTAAGCTCCTTTTCTAGAGGTTTATGTTATCAGTCCAGATGGACCCAGAATGGGGAGAAGCCCTTACTTACAGTGGTACTCTAAGCTCCTTTTCTAGAGGTTTATGTTATCAGTCCAGATGGACCCAGAATGGGGAGAAGCCCTTACTTACAGTGGTACTCTAAGCTCCTTTTCTAGAGGTTTATGTTATCAGTCCAGATGGACCCAGAATGGGGAGAAGCCCTTACTTACAGTGGTACTCTAAGCTCCTTTTCTAGAGGTTTATGTTATCAGTCCAGATGGACCCAGAATGGGGAGAAGCCCTTACTTACAGTGGTACTCTAAGCTCCTTTTCTAGAGGTTTATGTTATCAGTCCAGATGGACCCAGAATGGGGAGAAGCCCTTACTTACAGTGGTACTCTAAGCTCCTTTTCTAGAGGTTTATGTTATCAGTCCAGATGGACCCAGAGTGGGGAGAAGCCCTTACTTACAGTGGTACTCTAAGCTCCTTTTCTAGAGGTTTATGTTATCAGTCCAGATGGACCCAGAATGGGGAGAAGCCCTTACTTACAGTGGTACTCTAAACTCCTTTTCTAGAGGTTTATGTTATCAGTCCAGATGGACCCAGAATGGGGAGAAGCCCTTACTTACAGTGGTACTCTAAACTCCTTTTCTAGAGGTTTATGTTATCAGTCCAGATGGACCCAGAATGGGGAGAAGCCCTTACTTACAGTGGTACTCTAAACTCCTTTTCTAGAGGTTTATGTTATCAGTCCAGATAAACACAGGATGGGGATAAGCCCTTACTTACAGTGGTACTCTAAGCTCCTTTTCTAGAGGTTTATGTTATCAGTCCAGATGGACCCAGAATGGGGAGAAGCCCTTACTTACAGTGGTACTCTAAGCTCCTTTTCTAGAGGTTTATGTTATCAGTCCAGATGGACACAGAATGGGGAGAAGCCCTTACTTACCGTTGTACTCTAAGCTCCTTTTCTAGAGGTTTATGTTACCAGCCCAGATGGACCCAGAATGGGAAGAAGCCCTTATTTACAGCGGTACTCTAAGCTCCTTTTCTAGAGGTTTATGTTATCAGTCCAGATGGACCCAGAATGGGGAGAAGCCCTTACTTACAGTGGTACTCTAAGCTCCTTCTCTAGAGGTTTCTGTATTCTGATCATAGACTCGCACCGTGACAGACGTCTACATGGCTTACGCAGGAAGTTCTCGATCTCATCCAGTCTAGCCATACTGACGCTGGAGTTCTGTTTCTTCTTCTTCCTATAGCACATTATGGAATAAACAAAACAGGAAAATAACTGAACAAGGGTAAAACTTCATACAATATCATTCTTATTTAATGGCAAAACATACAGAAAGTATACAAAGAGGTGAATATGATATCAATGATGACAAACCAATCTATTAATATGAAATTATATATGCTTTAAACTATTCAAATGATTATTAATAATGATATTTACATATGCAAATTATGTAGAAAAATTAATGGGATGGTGCGACTTTAAAACATATCACATCACAGTGTGCTCCTTAAAGCCACAACTACAACTTATGATAACCAGATAAACGGGTATAACTCCATCTACATTCGATCAATTTGATAAAATTGGCCATGTTTGCATACAGGTCAATGACTTATAAATCATGGTAGGCAGGTGACAGTGTCTAAAAAAGGTTTTCCTACTTTTTGGGTAGGATGACATAGGAGCGACCAGCAGCCAGAGCTATCTCTGCTGGGGTTGGCTCATCTGAAATATACATGAATATTAAACTATTATCAAAAAGTAATGAAAAAGTACTTTAAAATGCAATCTATTTTTATTTTATTTAACATTATATTTAATAAATGTGATCTGAACTAGACACAAGTTCGAATTCTTGACCAAATGTGTATCATGAAAATGTGCACAAACTAATTATTACTTAGATACTGAAACAGTCAATCTTCAGACAATCACCAGCTTTACCTTCAGCAACACAAAACATAACAAGAAATGTCACCAGTCAGTGACAAATACCCCCGAAAATTCTGATTCATTTGACCTTTGACCTCCAAATGTGATCTTGACCTTTGAGGTACGGACCCAATTCTTGCACACGACGCACCTCATTATGATTAACATTTGTGCGAATATTCATGGACATCCCGTAAGTTTTTCAAAATTATGGCTGAGACATGTTTGTTTCACACGGATGAAAGGACGGGCGGTGCGATTACTATATGCTTCCCTTCTGGGGCATAAACATAATATTTATTTGTTGACAATTATTTTCTTTAAAGATAAAAATGGAAGGATGGAACGATGGACTAATGGGTGGTGCGATTATTATATGCCTCCCTTCGGGGCTATAAAAATATTATTTATTTGTTGACAATTATTTTCTTTAAAGATAAAAATGGAAGGATGGAAGGATGGACTAATGGGCGGTGCGATTATTATATGCCTCCCTTTTTTCAGTGATTGTCATCAAAAATCAAAAAAAAATGAAAATATAAAAAAAACAAGAGGCCCAAGAGGGCCTGTGGACGCTCTACTGGCTAACATGGCTCTTATAACATCAATGAAGCAAGAGACTGCCATTTACGTTTTTTTGAAAGTTCTGGGCAAAATACAGCTTATCAACTAAATCAAGGGGCATAACTAAAGAATCTGGTAAAGTTTGGTAAAGATCAGATGAAAAATGAAGGCCCTACCATATTAACGAGGCAAAATATAGCATTTTTAACTAAATCAAGAGCCATAACTCCTCTGTTTCTGGTCCGACTGGTCCAACATAGAACTAAAAAAAAAAAGAAAAAAAAAGAAAAAAAAAGAATTAAAAAAGAAAAAGAAAAAAAAAGAAAAATTAAAAAAAAAAAAAAAGAAAGAAAAAAAATTTAAAAAAAAAAAGAAAAAAAAATTTAAAAAAAAAAAAAGAAAGAAAAAGAAAAGAAAATTATAATAGAAAAAAAAAAGTTTGGCAAAGATCAAATGCAAAATGAAGGCCCTTTCATAAGACGAGGCAAATTATAGCATTTTTAACAAAATCAAGGGCATAACTCCGCTGTTACTGGTCCGATCTGTCTGGTTTTCGAACTTGACGAGCTTTTATTGACATTAACAATCTGATAAAGTTTGGTAAAGATCGGATAAAAAATAAAGTCTTAACGAGGCAAAATATAGCATTTTTAACTAAATCAAGGGCAATAACTCCGCTGTTACTGGTAAGATCTAGCTGGTTTTCGAACTTGTCCGAGCTTTCATTGATATTAACAATCTGTGCAAGTTTGGTAAAGATCAAATAATAAATGAAGGTGCTAGAGAGTTCACAAGGCTTAATATGGCATTTTCAGCAAAACAAGGGCCATAACTCCGTTGAAATTATTTCGATCTTGCCGGTTTTTGAACTTGTTCGAGCTTTCATTGATATAAAGACACCGGCAAAGTTAAGTAAAGATCCGATTAATATTGAAGGCCCTAGAGTGTTCAAAAGGCAGAAAATAGCATTTTTCAGAAAAAACAAGGGCCATAACTCCGGTGTTACTGATCCGATTTAGCTGGTTTTCAAACTTGTTCGAGCTTTCATTAAAATTAACAATCTGTTCAAGTTTGGTAAAGATCAAATAATAAATAAAGGTGCTAGAGTGTTTACAAGGCAGAAAATGCCATTTTTCAGAAAAAACAAGGGCCATAACTCTGGTGTAACTGACCCAATTCAGCTGATTTTCGAATTTGATCAAGCTGTAATTGGTATTAACAATCTGTGCAAGTTTGGTAACGATCAAATAATAAATGAAGGTGCTAGAGCGTTCACAAGGCAGAAAATAGCAATTTTCAGAAAAAACAAGGGCCATAACTCCGGTGTTACTGATCCGATTTGGCTGTTTTTCGAACTTGTCCGAGCTTTCATTGATATTAACAATCTGTGCAAGTTTGGTAAAGATCAAATAATAAATGAAGGTGCTAGAGTGTTCACAAGGCTTAATATGGCATTTTTCAGCAAAACAAGGGCCATAACTCCGGTTAAATTATTCCGATCTGGCTGGTTTTCGAACTTGTCCGAGCTTTCATTGATATTAACAACCTGTTAAAGTTTGGTAAAGATCGGATGAAAAATGAAGGCCCTATCGTGGTAACAAGACAAATGTTAACAACGGACGACGGACGGACGACGGACAACTCGCCATCCCATAAGCTCTGCTGGCCCTTGGCCAGTAGAGCTAAAACACTTACCTCTGCTCTTCTGTGCCGAGCTGTGTACCTTCAATACATCAGGCTTGTATTCCTGTGGATCCACTCTCTGTAATACAATACAAATACATGTTACAAATATAGCTTGCAGCTTTTACTGGCCTTCATTTGGAACTATTAAAACACACTAATATGATTTTATCATCCTCATCGCCATCAACTTTGTAATTGTCATCTTTGTCATTATCTTCATCATCATCGTCATTATGGTCCTTACCATCATCGTCATCATTATCATCACTAGCAGTAGCAGCAGCACCACCACCACAACGACCAGCAGCAGCAGCACCACCACCAGCAGCTTTGTGGACATCAACACCATTATCTTCATCACTATCACTGGCACTGCCACCACTGCCGGCACCACCACCACCACCACCACCGCCGGCATCACTGCCTCAGCCACCACCACCACTACTACCACCACCACCACCACCATTATCACCACTACCACCGCCACCGCCACCATCACCATCATCATCATCATCATCATCATCCTCACCTGTAACTGCTCTATTGTCTCCTCTTCTGCTATCTCCATCATCTCCATCTGCCCCTCCTGGCCATCCTCAATTTTCCTCTGGTGCTTCATCTGCCGGATGTTCTGTTTGTGTCTCTTTATCTCCTCCATAGCAGAGTTGTAATCCTGCGACACCATCAACGTCTCATCTTCCTCATCATTTATGTCTGGGGCTGAGGTGGACCGTCTGCAAATGGAATAAACAAGATATCATACATCTGGGGTTGAGGTGGAGTATGAAAATGGAATAAACAAGACAGCATACATCTGGGGCTGAGGTGGACCGTCTGCAAATGGAATAAACAAGATAGCATATGTCTGGGACTGAGATGGACCATCTGCAAATGGAATAAACAAGATATCAACGTCTGGGGCTAAGGTGGACCGTCTGCAAATGGAATAAACAAGATATCATACGTCTGGGACTGAGGTGGACTGTCTGCAAATGGAATTAACAAGATAGCATACGTTTGGGGCTGAGGTGGACTGTATGCAAATGGAATAAACAAGATATCATACGTCTGTGGCTGAGGTGGACTGTCTGCAAATGGAATAAACAAGATACCATATGTCTGGGGCTGAGGTGGACTGTATGCAAATGGAATAAACAAGATATCATACGTCTGTGGCTGAGGTGGACTGTCTGCAAATGGAATAAACAAGATAGCATACGTCTGTGGCTGAGGTGGACTGTCTGCAAATGGAATAAACAAGATACCATATGTCTGGGGCTGAGGTGGACTGCCTGCATATGGAATAAACAAGATATCATACATCTTGGGCTGAGGTGGACCATCTGCAAATGGAATAAACGAGATACGTTTGGGTCTAATTCTGGGGCAGAGATGGACCACCTGCATATGGAATAAACAAGAAATCATACGTCTCGAGCTAAGGTGGATCATCTGCAAATGGAATAAACAAGGTATCATACGTCTGGTGCTGAGGTGGACCATCTGCAAATGGAATAAACAAGATATCATACATCTGTGGCTGAGGTGGACCGTCTGCAAATGGAATAAACAAGATATCATACATCTGTGGCTGAGGTGGACCATCTGCAAATGGAATAAACAAGATATCATACATCTGTGGCTGAGGTGGACCGTCTGCAAATGGAATAAACAAGATATCATACGTCAGTGGCTGAGGTGGACCGTCTGCAATTGGAATAAACAAGATATATGTCTGGGTCTGAGGTGGACCATCTGCAAAAATGAAGTTCAACAACGATCTATTGTTCTGGTTATATTTGGTGAATTTGGATGAGACGACATACAAGACGATAAACAGTAATACAAGCGGCAGGTTACTGCATCTACAAGACCTTTTTGTGTTCAAAATTCAAGATTTATGTTGACAACTACTCATTTCCTACTTTTTGAAGGCGGCCATTTTTAGCAGACAAGAGCGAGATTTATTTCGTAGTAAACCAGTCAAACTTATGCAATGATAACTCATTTGATTGGTCGATTTAAATTGATGAATGCGGGAACAGTCTGGGTTACTAACCGTATTCTCCACGAATGAAAGATATCACATCTTATAGGAGCACAGTCAACAATGCTTACGAATGAAATGATTTTCTGTGATTTTATTTGTTAAATTCACAATTACAATGTCAAATTTACAATTGTGTCATAGTGCATAGTAAAATCAGGGCATGTTGCTGAGGCAGCAAGGTGAGATCACTAATTTTCTGCTTGGCTGAAATTGTGAGTTTGCAATATATTCTGTTCTATTTCCTTCCAGATAGATAGAAATAGTACATTTCCTCATAAAAAAAAATCTTATCCATTCCCTTCAAAACTTGTAACAATGACTGTTTTGATGGTGTGTCCAGGTGTGTCCAAATTAAAAAAAATTCTTATTCATTCCAGTCAAAATGTGTAACATTGACAAGATTAGAGATGTGTCCAAAAAAATAAAAATCTTATTCATTTCCTTCAAAACTTATAACAGTGACAGAATAAATGGTGTGTCCAAATTTCAAAAACAGACAAAATGCCTTATATATGCAATATATTCCATTTCATTTCCTTCCAAATAGAAAAAACAACAAAAAAACAAAAATCCATTTCTTCATAAAAAAAAATTGTATTCATTCCCTTTAAAAACTGTTACATTGACAGGATTGATGGCATGTCCACATTTTAGAAAAGAGACAAAATGCATAATTCACCAACATGTTTCTGATTCTGTATGAAAAGCTTACTAAATATAGATGAAGACTTCATGTCACAACTTCGTCTATGTCTTCGTGTTATAATACTTTTGAATGTTTACAATAAAAAGTTCAATACTAGAACAGGTGTTCTGGAAGCTTGCATCAGCTCCTGTAGATATTCTAAAGCCTTTCATGAGATCCTGCAGATATGGCATGTACACTCGAGGCAATACAAGGTTACTCTAGTAAGGATCCTATTAGGTTGAAACTATAACAAACAATACATACTTCAGTGGTACAAACACGGGGAATATTTCTGAGTCTGGAAGATTAAACCTCGGCTTCACGAAACTTGCTTCCCGGTCTTCTGGTTCTGTAAACAGGTATATACATTGAAGGCAGTTACAACACTGCAAAACATTAGCTCGTCTTTAAATAATACAAACAATTAAGGACTATTGCTGTAGTTGATCTACTTCTTAAATTTCATTATTCAAATATAGAACACATTCACAAAATTGTAGATGTCTCTCCCACTGTGGAAAAAGGCATTAATCTATCAAAAATCATTCGACTGAAACACGACAATAATATGTGCAAACTAGGCTTGGTACTGATCATCCCTGCCAAGTTTCATTGAAATCCAGCCAGGGGTTCAAAAGAACTAGTCCCGCCACATTTTGTGACATACAGACGACAGACAGACAGCACAAAAAATATATCTCTCCACCAAAAAGCTGGGCAGACATAATTAAATTGTTTGCTCTAAAAATATGGCATGGCGATACATCAGGCTTTTCGTTTGGGGCAAGGGACAAATAATGATGAGTCTTTCCAAAAGGACCAAACATAATGAATGAGCCTAATAATGAACAATGGCATACAAGGTTTAATTTGGACAGCAATATGTGCTATCCTGGGTTATTTAAGAACTTAAAGAGTGGTCATAGGAATTTCAAAACAAAATTCCCCCGATTTTTCTCTGACCCATCATTGGGTTTCCCTGAGTAACAGAAGAAAATATATGACTGCCTTCTCCCCTCACCACCAAATACCACATATATATGAGCATATTCAGACTTTTTTTTCATTTTGATATGCTTATTTATTGCATACAAATAAATACCATTTAAAATTTTTACAACTGATATATTAATGTGGGAATCATTTTCATAGAAAAAAGGATTAACCCTTCCTTTTTTCTGCCTGAAGAGTGTCAATTACATGTTCAACATTAATTTTTGTTTTGTGTAAGATAGTGCAGAAATAAATTTCCCCGACTTTTTCCAGATTTTTTTTGCATTTTCTTCAAATTCCCTGATTTTTCCATGCATGGAATTTTGTTTGCCATTTTCCTTGTTTTCCAGAGTCTGTGGGCACCCTGATTTTACACCCAATTTCTTCAACAATCTATACTGAATTACCTGAACAACTGGTGCCTACACCATATTTTGATTGATGTGACATTTTATTATGATGAAACATTTTTTAAATTGTAAAAACAGCCAATGTTCCCCTTTTAAACTCCATCCACTTTTATACAGAATGTATGTATAATGTAAAAAATGTATGTATAAATTCACAACACATAATTAAACAATCATGCCTAGAGCTTGCTCTATCATCTCTGACTCCAACTTGATTCTAGGCTCGTATGGGAATATCTTGCCCTCCTTGATATCAGTCTCCCGCTGTCTGGAGGTGACCATCAGCTCTGTCAGATCCTCCATGGAGTTGTGACGTCGCAGTAGTATTCTGAAGAAAGAGTACATATGGTCAACATAGAGATATCACAGAGTACATATGGTCAACATAGAGATATCACAGAGTACATATGGTCAATATAGAGATATCACAGAGTACATATGGTCAACATAGACATCACAGAGTACATATGGTCAATATAGAGATATCACACAGTACATATGGTCAACATAGAAATATCACAGAGTACATATGGTCAACATAGAAATATCACAGAGTACATATGGTCAATATAGAGAAATCACAGAGTACATATGGTCAATATAGAGATATCACACAGTACATATGGTCAACATAGAGATATCACAGAGTACATATGGTCAATATAGAGATATCACATAGTACATATGGTCAAAATAGAGATATCACAGAGTACATATGGTCCATATAGAATTA
Source organism: Cyrtodaria siliqua (assembly GCA_037043455.1). NCBI lineage: Eukaryota > Metazoa > Mollusca > Bivalvia > Adapedonta > Hiatellidae > Cyrtodaria > Cyrtodaria siliqua. Next base: position 15,744 of record JAWPHD010003507.1, on the reverse strand, counting down.
TCACAGAGTACATAAGGTCAACATAGAGATATCACAGAGTACATATGGTCAATATAGAGATATCACAGAGTACATATGGTCAACATAGAGATATGAGAGAGTACATATGGTCAACATAGAGATATCACAGAGTACATATGGTCAATATAGAGATATCACAGAGTACATAAGGTCAACATAGAGATATCACAGAGTACATATGGTCAATATAGAGATATGAGAGAGTACATATGGTCAACATAGAGATATGAGAGAGTACATATGGTCAACATAGAGATATGAGAGAGTACATATGGTCAACATAGAGATATCACAGAGTACATATGGTCAATATAGAGATATCACAGAGTACAAATGGTCAACATAGAGATATCATAGAGTACATATGGTCAATATAGAGATATCACAGAGTACATATGGTCAACATAGACATCACAGAGTACATATGGCCAATATAGAGATATCACACAGTACATATGGTCAACATAGAGATATCACAGAGTACATATGGTCAACATAGAAATATCACAGAGTACATATGGTCAATATAGAGAAATCACAGAGTACATATGGTCAATATAGAGATATCACACAGTACATATGGTCAATATAGAGATATCACACAGTACATATGGTCAACATAGAGATATCACAGAGTACATATGGTCAAAATATAAATATCACAGAGTACATATGGTCAATATAGAGAAATCACAGAGTACATATGGTCAACATAGAGATATCACACAGTACATATGGTCAACATAGAGATATCACAGAGTACATATGGTCAATATAGAGATATCGCACAGTACATATGGTCAACATAGAGATATCCCAGAGTACATATGGTAAATATAGAGATATCCCAGAGTACACATGGTCAATATAGAGATACCACAGAGTACATATGGTCAATAAAGAGATATCACAGAGTACATATGGTCAATATAGAGATATCACACAGTACATATGGTCAATATAGAGATATCACAGAGTACTATGGTCAACATAGAGATATCGCAGAGTACATAATGGTCAACATAGAGATATCACAGAGTACATATAGTCAATATAGAGATATCACAGAGTACATATGGTCAATATAGAGATATCACAGAGTACATATGGTCTACATAGAGATATCACAGAGTACATATGGTCAACATAGAGATATCACACAGTACATATGGTCAATATAGAGATATCACACAGTACATATGGTCAATATAGAGATATTACACAGTACATATGGTCAACATAGAGATATCACAGAGTACATATGGTCAATATAGAGATATCACACAGTATGTTATGGTCAACATAGAGATATCACACAGTATGTATGGTCAACATAGAGATATCACACAGTATGTATGGTCAATATAGAGATATCACACAATACATATGGTCAACATAGAGATATCACAGAGTACATAATGGTCAACATAGAGATAGCGCAGAGTACATATGGTCAACATAGAGATATCCCAGAGTACATATGGTCAATACAGAAATGTCACAAAGTACATATGGTCAATATAGAGATATCACAGAGTACATATGGTCAATATAGAGATATCACACAGTACATATGGCCAATATAGAGATATCACAGAGTACATATGGTCAATATAGAGATATCACAGAGTACATATGGTCAACATAGAGATATCACAGAGTATATAATGGTCAACATAGAGATATCACAGAGTACATATGGTCAATATAGAGATATCACAGAAAACATATGGTCAATAAAGATATCACACAGTACATATGGTCAACATAGAGATATCACAGAGTACATTATGGTCAATATAGAGATATCACAGAGTACATATGGTCAATATAGAGATATCACAGAGTACATATGGTCTACATAGAGATATCACAGAGAACATATGGTCAACATAGAGATATTACACAGTACATATGGTCAATATAGAGATATCACACAGTACATATGGTCAATATAGAGATATTACACAGTACATATGGTCAACATAGAGATATCACAGAGTACATATGGTCAATATAGAGATATCACACAGTACATATGGTCAACATAGAGATATCACACAATACGTATGGTCAACATAGAGATATCACACAGTACATATGGTCAATATAGAGATATCACACAATACATATGGTCAACATAGAGATATCACAGAGTACATATGGTCAACATAGAGATATTACAGAGTACATATGGTCAACATAGAGATATGACAGATTGCATATTGTAAACATAAAGATATGTACTCTTTATATGTTAAACATAGATACAATGAAAGAGTACATATGGTAAACATATATATATGATTTGTTTGCATGTTTGTTTGTATGGTGTTTTTACGTCATTTTTAACACAAGTATGGTTATATATGACGGTTGATTATTTTGTGGTGCAGACACCCACTTTTCCTGGGTAAAACCAGTACTGTACACCTCACGCCATCTGTAATAATTGACACTTCCTCACTTACAAGTCAAGCTCCCAGTGTGATCCGAACCCGCAGTGGTCGGCCACGGTGACATATGAAAGAGTACATATGGTAAACATATATATATGAAAGAGTACATTATGGTAAATATATATATATGAAAGAGTACATTATGGTAAACATATATATACATGAAAGAGTATATATGGTCAACATGGAGATATGACAAAGTACATATGGATAACATAGATATAAAAGAGTACATATGGATAACATAGATATAAAAGAGTACATATGGTCAACATAGACATAAAAGAGTACATATGGTCAACATAGATATAAAAGAATACATATGGTCAACATAGATATATGACAGAGTACATATGGTGAACATAGATATAAAAGAGTACATTTGGTCAACATATATACAAAATAGTACATATGGTCAACATAGAGATATGACAGAGTACATATGGTCAACATAGAGATAGGACAGAGTACATATGGTCTGGTCAACATAGAGATATGACAAAGTACATATGGTCAACATAGATATAAAAGAGTACATATGGTCAACATAAGAGATATGAAAGAGTACATCTGGTCAACATACTGATATCACAGAGTGCATAATTATTGTCAACATAAAGATATGAAAGAGTACATATGGTCAACATAGAGATATCACAGAGTCAATATACAGGTCAACATAGATATATGAATGATTGCATATTGTCAACATAGAGATATGAATGATTGCATATTGTCAACACAGAGTTATGAATGATTGCACATTGTCAACATAGAGACACAAATGATTACATATTGTCAACATAGAGATATGAAAGAATACATAATGGTCAACATAGAGATATGAATGATTGCATATTGTCAACATAGAGATATGAATGATTGCATATTGTCAACATAGAGACATGAATGATTACATATCGTCAACATAGAGATATGAAAGAATACATAATGGTCAACGTAGAGATATGAATGATTGCATATTGTCAACATAGAGATATGAATGATTGCATATTGTCAACATAGAGATATGAATGATTGCATATTGTCAACATAGAGATATGAATGATTGCATATTGTCAACATAGAGACATGAATGATTACATATTGTCAACATAGAGATATGAAAGAATACATAATGGTCAACATAGAGACATGAATGATTACATATTGTCAACATAGAGATATAAAAGAATACATAATGGTCAACATAGAGATATGAATGATTGCATATTGTCAACATAGAGATATGAAAAAATACATAATGGTCAATACAGAGATATAAGTGACAGTTACAGTCACTGAAATTAAGTTTTAAAAAGATTATTCCAGATTTGTCCTACTTACAAATTATGTTAAATTATCCATCTTTTTTCTTTTACTTGTTTAGAGCTGTTGCAAGGAAGAGTGAGAGGATAATAAAGTTTGAAGGATCCATCTCAAAACCTTTATCACAAGAATTAATTTCTATATTTATAATTACATCAAAAATTAAATGTTTATCAACTCATTTCACGGATACCTACTTTAACTCATAACCTGATATGTCACTCATAACCTTATCCACACTCACCTCTCCAACTGAGCCATCTGTTCCCTATCATCCTCCGTCATTTCCATTTCTTCTAATTCCTCCTCACTACTTGATGACTCTTCCATCATTTCTTGCATCTCTTGAGTGTGTGCACCTACCGTGGGTCTCTGTGGAGAAATAATACAACTGACGTGTGGTGTAACAGTCTAGTTAAAGCATATGAAAGGATATTTCAGTCTTACATGCGCTGTTCCATTACACTTACAGCTTTACTGTCTTACATGCGCTGTTTCATAACACTTACAGTTTTACAGTCTTACATGCGCTGTTCCATCCCACTTACAGTTTTACAGTCTTACATGCGCTGTTCCATCCCACTTACAGCTTTACAGTCTTACATGCGCAGTTCCATCACATATACTTACAGCTTTACAGTCTTACATGCGCAGTTCCATCACATATACTTACAGCTTTACAGTCTTACATGCGCTGTTTCATCACATATACTTACATATAACAGTTCTGTCTTTACAGTCTTACATGCGCTGTTCCATCACATATACTTACAGTTTTACAGTCTTACATGCGCTGTTTCATCACACTTACAGTTTTACAGTCTTACATGCGCTGTTCCATCCCACTTACAGCTTTACAGTCTTACATGCGCTGTTCCATCACATATACTTACAGCTTTACAGTCTTACATGCGCTGTTCCATCACATATACTTACAGCTTTATAGTCTTACATGCGCTGTTCCATCACATATACTTACAGCTTTACAGTCTTACATGCGCTGTTCCATCACATATACTTACAGCTTTATAGTCTTACATGCGCTGTTCCATCACATATACTTACAGCTTTACAGTCTTACATGCGCTGTTCCATCACATAAACTAATAGCTTTACAGTCTTACATGCGCTGTTCCATCACATATACTTACAGCTTTACATGCGCTGTTCCATCACATATACTTACTGCTTTACAGTCTTACATGCGCTGTTCCATCACATATACTTACTGCTTTACAGTCTTACATGTACTGTTCCATCACATATACTTACTGCTTTACAATCTTACATGCGCTGTTCCATCACATATACTTACTGTTTTACAGTCTTACATGCGATGTTCCATCACATATACTTACAGCTTTACAATCTTACATGCGCTGTTCCATCACATATACTTACTGCTTTACAGTCTTACATGCGCTGTTCCATCACATATACTTACATATAACAGTTCTGTCTTTACAGTCTTGCATGCGCTGTTCCATCACATATACTTACATATAACAGTTCTGTCTTTACAGTCTTGCATGCGTTGTTCCATCACATATACTTACATATAACATTTCTGTCTTTACAGTCTTACATGCGCTGTTCCATCACATATACTTACATATAACAGTTCTGTCTTTACAGTCTTACATGTGCTGTTCCATCACATATACTTACATATAACAGTTCTGTCTTTACAGTCTTACATGCGCTGTTCCATCACATATACTTACATATAACAATTCTGTCTTTACAGTCTTGCATGCGCTGTTCCATCACATATACTTACAGCTTTACAGTCTTACATGCACTGTTCCATCACATATACTTACATATAACAGTTCTGTCTTTACAGCCTTACATGCGCTGTTCCATCACATATACTTACATATAACAGTTCTGTCTTTACAGTCTTACATGCGCTGTTCCATCACATATACTTACAGCTTTACAGTCTTACATGCGCTGTACCTTCACATATACTTACAGCTTTACAGTCTTACATGTGCTGTTCCATCACATATACTTACAGCTTTACAGTCTTACATGCGCTGTTCCATCACATATACTTACAGCTTTACAGTCTTACATGCGCTGTTCCATCACATATACTTATTTCTGTCTTTACAGTCTTACATGCGCTGTTCCATCACATATACTTATTTCTGTCTTTACAGTCTTACATGCGCTGTTCCATCACATATACTTACAGCTTTACAGTCTTACAGGCGCTGTTCCATCACATATACTTACATATAACAGTTCTGTCTTTACAATTTACTTTAGAATTTTAAAATAATTTTCATTATTGCTTTTGTAGTGATAAAAAACTTATTAATTTTATTAATTTTAATAAGCCGAGTTACCTGTAAAAACACATTTTATTTCCGTTTTTATATTAAATACCTACAAAGCCTGTTGTTATTTATAAATATGATTAAACAATGGACTAATTGACTATGTGAAAAAAACATGAAACCTTTACATAAAACTAATGTCTACATGAAGACCATCTTGAATATCAGTAGAAAACACAGACTTCCATTTATTATCGATCCCAGCACCTACCTGGTATTCTGGGAACAATATGTCCTTGACCTTTGCTGGGGCCACATCCAGTTTAGCCGGGGCAGGGGCCCAGTACAGCCTCGACTCGTTGTACTGTATGGGCATAGCAGTCCCTTCCCCCATAATCTGAGGCTGATCAAACTATAAATAACAAGATACAAAATGTCATAAAAAAAGGATAATAAATGATTCCATACATGTACATATAATATTTTCTAGATATAAGGCAAAATTATTGATTGTTTGAAGAGCCAGAAGGAGAAGAAATTCCATTACTCGAGTTATCGTTGTCAACTACTCAACTACAGTACTCCAGTCGGTGATAAATAATCATATTAACACATTTTTATCATTAAATAATCAGAGCCTCCTCCGACATAAAAAGCCTTCTTCAGTTTTGCATATTTGATAGCTAGCTTTTATCAACTATTAAATAATGAACTTGTCAAAAAGGATTCGAACACAAACTTGAAGGCTTGGATTAACCATCACTGCAACATGTCTTTTCAATATGATGTAAAGAAAAACATAGTAAATTATACAACAATAAAGTAATACATGTTGTGACTGATTTACATTTACACTATTAAAATGCCCCTGCTCTGTTTTCATGGTGATATGACAACATGGGTTAGCCTTTTCCAATGAAATAATTCCAAATAGAATATTACAAATATGTTAACATTTAACTTTTCTTCATAGTTATCAATAATATAATCTTCCTCACCACTTGCTGTGCGCGTTGTTGCCATGCCTCCATTGACTCATCAACCTCCTCTTCTTCCTTCACTTCATGTAGGACCCGCACGGCAGCAGCAGTTATCCGCCGTGCATCACTGGCACGGGACTCGGATGCATGGGACTGAGCAGTCCTTGGTGGTGCATTGTCTTCTAGTGGACTTGGGCCTCGACTTCCGAACTAGAACAAACCATGAAACATTAAGCTTACAAATGTCAATATAGAATAAAACAATTATTAATTAAAAACATTTGGGTTTATTAAATTAGCTGTTAAATTTATGCCAAATGATAAAATAAAAAAGCAAGAAGATGCATTAGTCATGAATATCCCATGCCACTGTCTGTTTTATGTAATGGTAGAACGATACATAAACAAATGACTTCAAAAAACACCTCTAGGCCAATACGATTATGGATTAGGAAATTTCTATCAATATTTGCTATTATGTTTACCCTAAAAGACTGGTCTGGCATGGCAAACTGAAATCTGCTTGGCGTGTGATATTTGCGGCCTGTGTGCCAAAACTGTTCCGGCAGTTGATACTCCGTTGTCATGGTACAGAAATGATGCACACTCTTCGAAGGGGGTTGTGCAGCAGCCCCATCATCATCCTCCCGTTTTCGTTTTTCACCAACAACAGGCTTCCATGCCGAAAGGAATGAAACAGCGTTGGAATAAACCGGAGCATTGGATGGTTGTTTGAAGCCAGGAAGTGGCGGGTGGCGTCCCTCTAGTGTGGCAGTTTTACCAGTGATGCCAACAAGATCTTCATGAGTAACATCTGGGACAGTGAGGTCTTCCCATGCCTGTGAGGGAAATCATATAATACAAATAACTGAATTTTAAGTGCAATTTTGAAATGAAGTGAGGACTCGTATGATGAAATATAGGTTTTACTGAATTGACATTTTTAATTTTGCAATGTGATATCAGATTTAGAACCTTCAATGACTGGTGTACTGTTGGAAAAGTCAAAATGTAAAAGTTGGGTGAAAACTGGTAATTAAGGATCATTTGAAAGGCTAACACTCATGGTACCTTGACTTTTACTCTAGAGGTTCCACATGATTGTTCATGATTGTTAATATTGACCATGGCATCTCTATCTGATCTGTACTCTAGAGGTTCCACATGATTGTTCATGACTGTTAATATTGACCATGGCATCTCTATCTGTTCTGTACTCTAGAGGTTCCACATGATTGTTCATCACTGTTAATATTGACCATGGCATCTCTATCTGTTCTGTACTCTAGTGGTTTATGTGAGATGCAGCTGTACAACACAGTGTGTGTCCCTTGAGTAACCAACTCCTACATATCTATTAGTTAAAGTTCCCTTCCTCTCATTGTGAGTAGCTCTAAATGCCATAACTAGGCCATCTTTAAATATACATAAAATTTTTGCTCTTTCATAACACAGGATTTTATAAATGGGTAGGTAGGTAGGAAATATTATTATTTTTATCTGAAGACAGTAAAACCTTATGAAATTAAAGAAACTGTTCTACAGATAGCAGAAAGAAAGTTACTGATGCAGCATTGCTATAATTTGTTTGGGGTAGGACACTTTTTCATGCGTAGGTACGGAAACAGCAACCAATAAATGATGATGAGCACATGAACAATAATTCAGGTGTGTTCAACACGTTTACCTTCATTATGTCAACAGGCTCTTCCTGTTCTTCATCTTCACTGTCTGGTTCCCCTAGTCCCAGAAGAGGCTCCACGTCTGGTCGGCGCTGGGCTGTAGAGGGAGGTGCTGGTGGCAAATCTATGCCCTCCTAAAATGTTACATCAGTGTTTACACAGGCACACGCAATGTCAAGGTTTAACATAGTAAATAAATTGCGACACACTTAAGTTTTTTAATATCAACAAACTACTGACGTTGCAATGCTAAAATCTAAATCTCCGAAGCAGTTCAGACCTCACTACAACATGATAACTTAAACACAATGAAGTGAATTGAACTGAATTGAATTGGGTTTTTAAGGCGCACCAACACATAGAAGGTTATATAGCGCCTAACAGGAATGAACATGCCAGGCTCATCCTCCATGTACATCGAGATAAAATATGGAGAACGGGCCTAGAACCTTCTCACCCTGAGCTGCAGAGTTGCTTCAAATTCTATTGTAGACACTCCATTTATGCTGGAGCCACGTTATAGTTTTTCTGCCACTGCTCTAGTGATATGAGCGAGATGGCACCTGAAACAATGCAGGGGTCATGATGAAGAACTTTAATGAGCATGAACAAAAAATGATAAAATGAAGACGAATTTGGGTGGGGTTCTACCCCTCTGCCTTCCCCTCCAATGGGATCTGCAGTGGCCCTATTATTTGCCCCGTAACCAAACGGGGCCCCCGGAACCACACGGTGCCACAGTGAAGTGAAAAACTCAATACAACAATGAAGTGAAAAACTCAATACAACATGATAACTCAAACACAATGAAGTGAAAAACTTAATACATCATGATAACTCAAACACAATGAAGTGAAAAACTCAATACAACATGATAACTCAAACACAATGAAGTGAAAAACTCAATACAACATGAAAGCTCAAAAACAATGAAGTGAAAAACTCAATACAACATGAAAGCTCAAAAACAATGAAGAACTAGAAGGGTGTTCCATGGAAAACTTGTGTTGCCTACCATGTGCTTATTCACAAAGTATTTGGTGTTTGATATCCAATCTAACTATAAAGTTTGAAGACAAGTAGCTTTTGTTTTTTTAAGTCTTAAAGTTTATGAAAAGGGGCATAAATCTGCATTGGATAAATGATAAGGAGAAACTGTATAAAGTTTCATGACCATAGGCCAATATTTTGCCAAGTTATGAGCTAGGTTGTAAGTTACATTTTTATGAAAAGGGGACTCTGCCTTCAGTTAAGACGAATATGTGTGTGAAGTTTCATGAAATAGGTCACATACTTTTCAAGTTATGGCCAGTTATGAGCTTGGTTAGGTTGCAGGTTAAAGTTTTATGAAAAGGGGCATAACTGTGCTGAAATGAAAGTAAAAGTTATTGATCATGGGTTACAATATTCTGTGTAGTAAGGTGAATATGTGTGTGAAGTTTCATGAACGTAGGTCACATACTTCTTAAGTTATGGCCAGTTATGAGCTTGGTTAGGTTGCAGGTTAAAGTTTTATGAAAGGGGGCTTAAGTCGCATAACTCTGTCAAAATGAAAGTCAGAGTTATTGGACACGTGTAACAGCATTCCCTAGGTTAAGATGAAGATGTGTGTGAAATTTCATGAACATATGTCACATACTTTTCAAGTTATGGCCAAGGTTAGCTTGCACGTAAAAGTGATCCCTAAGTGTCTGCCATGCTAAACAGGCAACACAACAATATATAAAAAAAAAAAACTGAGTTAAAACCTCATTTCAGTACAGCCTGAAATAAATCTCAAAGAAAATGAAGCTAAAATAAAAACAATAAAAACTTAAAACCCTCACGTCAATGTGTGAACTATGTGTAATAGATAATTACTAGAAAAATTCTCATGTAGTTTTGCTTGCTGACATGGGAATAATTTTATACACAGCACTCTGAAATGTTTGGCAGAAAACTACTTTGCAAAGCATTAAAGATTCCTATCTCTACCTTACCTTTCTCTCCTCAAGGTACCGTTCTGCTTCTTTCCTGTCTTGTTCTACAAAATGCACAAATATACAGCTTTAGAACTTGTTTCACTACTATATTTTGGTCATTAAAGATTTTCATTACAGTAAGTTAGTTCCTTTTCTTGAAACTAGTTATTTTTAAAAGGAAAGAACTGAATTATAAACCTTTATAAAATGTATGGCATATTTTACTAAGACAGCTCCAGGGACAAACATTTTAAAATGGTACGAGATAAATATAAATCAATAGTACTGCATGTCCCTTAAATTATTATTACTAAAATACAGATCAATTAGAAGACAGGCTGGTTTTATGCCCACAAAAAGAGACAAATCATTATGTCTATGACATTTGTCTTAATAAATGAGAATTTAAATACCGTCGGCTTTGTCTGGTTCCCCTTCTCTTCTTCTGTATTGGTTCCTGTGTCTCACATCCTTTAAATCTGTATCAAAACAAGATTGTTCAATGACCTTGCAAGCTCTACTGATAGGTTTTTGATAGCTAGATCAGCATTCCTGTGAAGTTTCATGAAATTCTGTCAAGTAGTTTCAGGAGTAGTCGCTACTCTATGGTAAACAAAGATAAGCCCACGGCAGCCATGTTTAATGTTGAATCCAAAATATTTTTCAACAAGGAACAACATCATGTCATGCTGATCATTTAGAAAAAGTCCAATATCAATATCATTTATAGTTTTCAAGAAGTAGTAACTAAAAACTTGTTTTTAAAAATCTATTTTTAGCAGTGGTGGCCATCTTGAACTTCTGGCCAACCTGAAATTTTGCTAGAATCAATTAGACATCAAGAGCAACATTCATCTGAAGTTTCATGAAAATCCGTCCAGTAGTTCTTGAGGAGTAGTCGCTACAAGTTTTTACTATATAACTCAATGTAAACAGCCATGTTTAACGTCGAATCAAAACGATTTTCGACAAGGACCAAAATCATGTCATGCTGATCATTTTAGAAAAAGTCCCATATCAATATCACTTATAGTTTTCAATTAAGTAGTCGCTACAAACTTGTTTTTTAAAAATCTAGTTTTAGCTTTGGCAGCCATCTTGGATTTCACATCAACGTGAATTTTTGCTAGGATCAACTAGACATCATGGGCAACATTCTTGTAAAGTTTCATGAAAATCCATCCAGTAGTTTCAGAGGAGTAGTCGCCGCAAAAAAAACTTTACCGACAGACGGCGGACATTAATTTAGTTTAAAATGACGATTATATTAAAAATAAATAAAGTGTCACATTTATACGAAGTACACATCATGTTATCATTTTACATTCATTTCCAGTCATTTTCTTTTCTTTAATGAAATTAATCAAGAATGGATATTAATTTGTTTATTTTCATCGAGAAGTGAAAAAAACTTATATTTTCACGAGTGCTTTAGCCTGAGTAAAAATATTTGAATTTCTCACTTCGCGATGGAAATAAATCCTATATTCACGACAAACCAACAAATATTTTATTATATACTTTTTTTTTAATCATGCAACACTACCAAACTGTTTCAGACAGAAAGTATTTTTTCGTTCCGACGAATTGCGGATAAATATAGTATCACCAGCACATGGGGCGATTTACACATATTTAGTACGCAATGAATATATTTCAAAATGTTGACACAAATTATGACTGTTATAATCAAATGTGTGAGGTTTCGTCGATTCAATTTTGCCATTTAGACAAGGTTATTAATATTATTGCAAAAAAGTCTGAATTAGTTAGATTTTGTGTTTTATTAATTTTTTTTTTTTTGGAAGCCCTTATGTAAAATAAAAGTAGTTTCATTTTTTTCCGGAAGTGAGCGTTTTTATATTCTCCCTGTGAAAATATAAACAATGAGAATATAAGGTTTATTCTTACCATAAAATTCACTATTTCACTGGGAAATATATAATAAATACGCGTATTTGAGTGCCCTTTTCTGTTATTTTTTTTCTTCCGTTGAGTAAAGTTTTCTATTCGACTGGCACAATTACTGTGTGTTAAGTACTTCCTTCACAACGTAAAGACCACGTGATCTCCGTTAAGCACAGGAAAATGACCGACCATCAAATCAATTCAAAGAAGTTATGGCGATGTTGTGAATGAATTGTTTACTGAAGTCTGATTGGAGGATACAAAAGAGGATACAAAAGAGGGAGAAAATCATAAACAAAAAACGGCCAGTTGAATACGCGTAATGTTTCGCATGTTAAAAAGGTGTGTAGGTGTGTGTATGTATGAGGGTGGTAGACTGGGTGTGGTCAAGTCCTAAAATTATGTTATAAATCTGTAACTGTGAAGAGCATGTGACATATGGAGGAGCACGTGATTAAAAATGTTGGGGTAAAAGACTGGCCATAAGATCGTGTTGTTGTATTGAAATTGTTGTATTGAAATTGGCGCTATGTCATTATATATATATATAATTATTAAAACACGCCAACAGACACATGGAACATCCTTTATGAAAGACTTTTTAAGGATGAATTAAAAGCTGTTCGCCTCTGATCATTTCCCTGCATTGAGCCCACTGTCGACATCAGAGTGCACATGTACCGGCGACCTCCAACGACTAAAACCCAAGCATTTAGGCGTGATACGCACTGGCAAGGGCCGTTGTTGGTGTTATACCACACTGCACACTATTAGAGATTGAACAAAGTTATATTTTCTTTAAATCCTTTTGTTATTTATCAACTTAAATCCAACTATTTCCACTGAACCGTGGCATGCATTGTTCAACAAAAAGAAAAATCCACGTCATGTTTCAGTTGCCCGGTCTCGATAGATTGTTAACTGTTGGACCGGGTACCAATCCAAGGGAGATAAAAAATACCCTGTGGAGCGCCTCCCAATTCCGATTTTGTTTGCCGAGTACATAACCACTGACTAATTTATGTCCCGCGGTTTTGATCACATGATCAGATGTTACCAATGGTTCTCAAGTTACTATTGCTTACTGTTGCCATATAACTTTTTATACTTTTTAAAATATTTCTACATTTTTTGTTGTTTATAATAAAATTTGCAAATAAATATGCATGTTTGTTTCCTCTTTTGAAAACACCGCCCTGCTGCTTTGCATCAGTTTCTTCTGTAGTAACTGTTATGCACATATAAATTTATTACAAGGCTGCAAAAGTATATAATAGTTAAGACCTGACTGTAGTTTAGGCCATGATTTGTTTTTATAAAGTATTTATACATAGACAATCTAGTTTGATTATTTTTTAATGCATCATTCATTCAATCCACCTTAGGACCTTCAGTCCTTTGACTATTAAGTAACCAAAAGGCCAAATTTTACAACAAAGACATTATACCAGATGTACATCTGCCCTCCATTCCCACATCTAGTTTAAATATATACCTGATTTCTAATTGGCATGGAAGTTAAACATAATAAGTTAGAACAGGAGTATTATAATTTAGAGAGTGAAGCATTAATACTTTAGTCCCTAGAGCTGCATCTATTACATTAAGGCAGGCTACAGAAACACTATGATGTTAACCAGGTTTATATTCATGGGGATGGGGGATGGGAGGGCCATGCATATGCCCTCACCCACCCCTTACCACCCTGCCTTTTAATTTAAAAAGTTAATGAAGAAAGCATAAAAAGACATTTTGGTGAGGTTTGTTTGTTTTGCTTTTTAAATTACTCCACCCCACTCTACCCTTCCTCACCCCACACACTCATCACTTTAAGTGTTAAGTATGCATCTGTTAAGTTTGCGTTACTTGGTGCTGTTATACAGTCTTAATAATATCACACCAAGTTTTGAGAATAAATTCTTTTATATCTGTTAGGAGACTTTTGTTGTTGAACTTGTGATTTTCCCATGGTTTGGCTTATTTAGTGATTAGTGGAATGATTCCATGTAATTAAGTAAGATCCATCTTGATCCACAAGATTCAGTCAGCATAATCTCTGTCAAACGGAATCACACATCATGCAGAATACAGTGGATATTATATAACAAATTGGTATAACCCAGTAGAATTTTGGGAATGTACTTTACATGTATCGATAAATAGTTAGAACCGTCTACTGAAATGATAAAACTGTATAATTACTAAAAACATCCTGTTAATTGTTGATTATTTTAGTTTTTATACATTGATATTATAGCAATCTATTGTTAGAAAATATGTGGTTGCTTAAATACATGCACTGGCGAAATAATTCACATTTTATCATTTACTCCCATACCGCACCAAACCCCTAACATCTGAACCCCTATCTTTCAATATATTTGAAAGTGTAAACCCAAATATGGAACCATTTTCTGATAAACATACTTACATTCTCACTACAACAACGTATTTCCAAACAAATTTCTTTAACAGGAAGGTGAAAAAGACGCTTTTATATGGGTTGTGAATTTTCTGAACCCCTTTGTTTGGAAATAGTTGTTATAGTGAGAATGTAAGTATGTTTATTTAAAAATTGTCCCATATTTGGGTTTACGTTTTCAAATATACCGAAAGTTAGGGGTTCAGATGTTAGGTTCGGTGCGGTATGGGAGTGGGTTTTATACCCTTTGAGAATGATAAAATGTGAATTATTTCGCCAGTGCATGTATTTAACCAACCAAATATTTTCTAAAAATACATTGTTATAATATCAATGTTACGATAAAAACTAAAATAATCACCAAGTAACAGTTATTTTAACAATTATAGTTTTATCATTTTAGTACACGGTGCGGGGTTCGGGAGGGTTCGGGAGTGGGTTTTATACCCCTTCAAATAGTTACGCATTGACAAAACTGTCTTGCTTAAAACTGAAATCTTGTCGGGGATGTGTACCAAAAAGCAGGAAATCACATGAAGAAATCACAAACAAATCGGAGTGTGGGTGTGGTGGTGGGTGGATACCACTGGACCTCCATAGAAAGGGATTTGCCTTGGTTAAATTGCAGGACTGGCTACGGGCCTGATGGGCAATGGTTAAAATGTAACAATTAATTAAAACTAGATGGGTGTTC